>CM053791.1:403114089-403381589 GCA_028749045.1 Cupressus sempervirens | reverse complement strand
GTAGCAAGACAAGAACTAATAAAAACCCTAAAAAGGAGAAAGGAGTTGGCCATCAAGCTAAATGAGTTGAATTATGAAGAATTGATACTCAAGGACTATTTGATATTGGAAATTCAAGTGAAACTAATGCAGTTGTTGCAAGTCTACTAGAAAATAATAGTATCCTAAATGAAGAAGTCAGAGGACTAAAAAAGGAACATGAGATATGGTCAGTAAGGCTATGTGAAGTGACCGAATAAAAGAAGAAACTAAAAGAAGACAAGGTTGTTGCTAAGGAAGATAAAAGGAAAATGGCAATTAGACTTGAAGAAAGGTCATCTAATGTGCAAAATCTTACAAACACTCAACTAGACAAGATGAATCAACTAATGCTTGCAATTCAGGAGTTGAATGAAAACAATGTGGAAATAGCAAATCTAAGATCACAGAAGGACTCATTATGAACTGAAAACTGAGAAAGAACTTGAAGAAAAATTCAACAAGCCTAATGAAGCAATGAAATATTTTGAAGAACTAATGAGGCATTTGGAAACACTTCTAAATCAGGTCATTCATCTACTGAGCAAGGAGTATCATCCAAGAGTGGATAACAAAGGAATATAAAGACATAAGGAAAGACAACATGTTACCATTGTGGAAAACTTAGTCAGACTGTAAACATCTATAGAAGCAAAAATGGTATGCAAAACCCTAAACCTAAGTGTACTAGTTATTTTTTTTACTACAATAACCGAGGACATCATATACATGAGTGTAGATCAAGAATGAAGAATACATTTACTACACCCATATTTGAAGGCTATTATTACAATTGTCAAAACTATGCACATAGAGTATATGAATGCAAATCATAGACAAAGCCCTATTGGACTAACAAAAGGTAGAATTATGCACCTAACAATGCATGTTCCAAATGTCACAAGTTTGGTCATTTAAGGAAAAACTACGAAATCTGTGTACCAACATCACATCACAATTACAGCAAGGGTAAAGAAAAAGTGGACATTGAAAAAATAAGGAAGGAGATGAAACAAACCTGGAAGAAAAAGGTAGAAGATGGAAACAATGGAACAAATGGAGTTGAGATCATCTGATCCAAAGGAGGCAATCATATCATCTCAAACTAATCGAGAAAGGTATGCAAGGAACTATGTATTCAATGATATATCTTAGATTAGTTCCGAACATAAAATGAGCTGAAGTTCATAATTGCATAAGTATAGATGCATAAGAATACATCTTTGAAAATACTAGTGTAAAAAGAATCATTTACATAGTTAGTGTCAAACGTCAGTAAAATTGTTTATATTGACCGAGCATTGCTATATGGACCAAGTAATTTAGATGTCAAACTAGAGTATAGACTGAGTTAGATGGAATAGACCTAGTTGTATAGTAAAGACCTAGTTCAAAAGGCATAATATTGACCAAAATAGTTGGATTCCACCTACCAGTGACCACAACATTAATGGAGACCCTAATTCAAACAAAAGGAAGTATATACTAAAATTCAAAAGACATTGTTTCACACCTTGCATATAGATTATGAGAGCACAAAGAATTTGAGTGATTTGCAAAAGAGATCTTAAGGCTATTAAGAGAAAAATTGGAAAAGGAGTTTGATCGAGTGAAGATTTAAGCTGTGCCAAAGTTATCCAGAGAAAATAAGTTTGAAACCCTAACAGAGAAAAATGGTAGCTTCATCGTCCACAATAAAGAGCCAAGGAGAAGAGGTACGTAACATTCAATTGGTAAGGGGTGACACTTGTCCTCCACCTAAATTTTGTGCTATTCTTAAGATCACAATAAAAGGAAACTCAATCGGTGCATTATCCATGATACCACCTAAAGTAATCATGATCCATGACATATGAAGTTATTACATGTGTAATATTGGAGAGTTTGGTCACTATAAAATTTGAGAAGCATATAAAAAATTGTGTGACGAAGGAGTTTTGAAGGATAAATTCAAAATTATTGAGACAAAAGGGTTAACTTGTGCCCTATATTTTCCAAGGAACTTTAATATTGAATGGATCAAGGTTGTACTAAGCAAGATCCATGATATGAAGTTATGGCTACATAATGGACCAATTAAGATTTTTTTTATTAAAAAAAAAAAGTCAATTCACAAGGTTATAGGTCATCCCACTCTAGACAAGAAAAACACCATGTGATGTCTAAGTTGTGAAGAAACTGAGGCGAATACAAAGGTTGAGTGGAATGGGTGAGGATTTTCCATCTCAAATATCATTAATCCATTGATTAAATTGGCAGTGAGTGATTTCTCACAAATTCCATCAATTAAGTAGACTAAACAATGCGCCATGTATGGAAATTGACCAAACATGGAAAATCGTCATGAAAGATCATGAATACGATATTGTCAAGTTACAAAAATTACAATTGCCAGAAAACCTGATATCCATCAGGAAAGCAAATAACTCTATGTGTGAGTTTGGATCACTTATTATGTGTATTTCTTTTATGATCAAAAGTATTTTCCTAGTATTGGTAATATTGTTTGGGAGAAAGGCAAACCAATGAAAGGATAAATCAATGAATACATAACTCAACTAGGAGAAAATTTTGAAAATGTTATGGACATATATTTTGAAGAATTCAAACAAAAAATGAAGATGAGGATGAGAATACCAGAAGAGTTGGTAATGAGATACTATAATGATCTATTCTTTTTAGTGGACATAGATATCACATTTGTGCAGGCAGTGAAGTTGAGAAAGACATCGCTAAAAGTATTTGGATATGAAATTGATAGGGATTCAGTGAGTGCAAACATTGTTGCACTACTCAAAGAGGAGACTAACACTAAATCAGAACCTTTTGGAAAGTATGAAGAAGCTAAGGAAAGAATTACTATTGACATCAAAATAGCTTCTAAGGAGAAGAAAGAAATAAAATGATTAAAGACCTAAAGAAAAACTAGGCACACAAGGAAAAGGAAAAGAACCTTTGCAGCTCACACGAGGTCTTGGAGCAGATGAAGTGAAAGATAATGGTGATGAGGAAGAGGAAGAAGAAGAAGAAGATCAGGGAAAAATCCTAGTTGTTGTGATACCACCCGCCAAGAAGGCTAAATTTGTGTTAGTGAATAGATTGTCCTCCAAGAAAATGCATGCAAATATAACCTAGAATGCCCAATTGAGAGGATTAATCAGCACCAAAAGTTGGACAAGTTATCATTGGATTGATAACCTTCCTCTGAATTTTATCGGGTATAGCTCCCCATGTAAGATATACAATGAATTAATTATGGATGATTTTAACTAGAAAGCATGAAAGGATTGCAAAAATCTATCCATAAACACAGAGTAGACACAAAAATCTAATAACTGAAAAGAAAGAAAAGTAGAAAATAGTAGATTACACAAAGTTCATTTGTTGTATGTTGCATTACAAAGGATGAAGATCAAAGGAATATTTTCCATCCTCTTGAGAAAAAGAAGGATCAAAGCTTCAAAGAGATCTTGATATCAAAATGTGTTCAGAAAATAGCAACATCAAATGCACTTAAGGAAAATTGAAAGTTATGAAAAGACAACAATCAGTGGAAAGTAAACTGCCTAAACTCAAAGATCTAGTTTGCAGTTATCTTTCAAATCTCCCTTCTTTAAGATGTAAAAAGCTATACAAATCTTATTACACGTTGCATTAGATTTACTATCTAGAAGAAAGTGAAAAACCCTCTCCCAAACATTAGATTTCGAAATCAAATTCCCTTTAATAACTAACACAAAGTTTAGCAAAGTAAAGCTCTATTTTTCCATAGCTCCAAAGTTTGCTTTCTTTTCCCTCAATAACTAGAAAATCTCTCTATAGAAAACTTGAATCCTCTCCCTATAGTAGCATAAAATCTGCTTCCAAAAAGGAAAAATGGAACCTCTAGGTAATGTGAAAATCTTCAATAAGTAAGCCCCCCTTTTGTCTTTCCAATTTCTCAGCAGTTTAAATAATTGATTCTTGGTATTCCCCTGGCTTTTCAGTTATAATAACTGAATCTTTATTATTCATGGAAGCCATTCCCTTTTATAACTTTATATGACCCAATGTTTATTTAAAATTATCTTTATAAAGATAATATGATTGAGTTGAATTATTTCCAAATTTGGAATTTCCATGTGCCTTCTTGTACTAACCATATTACATAACTGGGACATCAATGCTTCAAGAAACAAAAAAACCTCTAGAATTCATTTCTTTATTAGAACATTATGTACCCTTTGTGCCATTTGTATCCTTGCCTCTAGGGGCAACTTTTGTTGGAGTTGAGTGTTCTGATTGAGAGAAAACTATAAGAATATGCATCAAGAGTGTAACCATAGCAATCCCTCCAATTAACAAAGAAACACCTTTTTGGGTAGTTGAATGAGGCTTTAGAAGTTTTGATGCTGTAATTATCGAAATGGAAGACCACCCTATGACAACCAACAAAGGCTTGGCTCCCCTTTGCATTGGCTGGTACAACTCCTCTTCGAATGTATTAGCAAGCTTGTGTTTATCTAACAAGTTATCCTTATAAACAAATACATCTCTACACCATTGAGCAACTCCCTTAGTTGTTCTAGGTAAATCATCCATAACCTATTGCTTAATATGCACGTGCATCACAGAAGGTTGACCCTTCAAAAGGTGCAACATTGTGGAAGATGGTTCCTCTTTAGGTATCGCAACGATGATATCATAAATGACTGGAACAAATGACCGTAAATTCCCAATAGCTAAAACAAAACCCCGATGGAGGTATAATAACACTGCCACCCACGCATACAACACTCTGTGGACTGGATTCCTCATCTCTTGTTTTAGCTTTTGTACATACAGTATTCCATCCCAAATATTAAGTTGCTTCAACTTTTTGATATGTAAATGCAAGTATTCTCGACCTTTCTTCACCATATTTGGTAAGATGAGTTCTAGTGGTGTCTTCATTCGAGCAACCCATTTAAAAATTCATGTTATCATAAAACTTTGGAGATTCATCTATATTTATCATTATGTATGCACAGGTATGGGATGGCTCGGGTCGGTTTTAATATTATATGGAAGACCCGAGATGAACATTTAATCAAACAATTCCATAGACGTTTACCTTTAAACAGTATGAGCATGACTTCTCTCCAAATGTTTTGAAAGTAGCTTTGCTAAATATTCTAAACTTGTCCAATCTGAAAGTGTCCATAATTAGAACTGGTTGCAAAATAACCTCTTTCCCTTCGTCGAGCAGCTATCATATCAGCACTCATATTGATATCAACTTGTGAGCAATTGACAACTCCAACCCATGGATTTTGTAAATGATTTGATCACCTTCCAAGAATTTTGGAAGCATCGGTTCCCTTATCCATGAGATCAAGCTTTGTCAAGACATCGAATGTCCTTTCACCTGTAGGATACACTTCTCGAGCACATTCCATAAATTTGGTCTTCACAGCCAGTACCATGAATCTAAGAAACAATTTTGAGTTCCTGCTTCTAATCTCTATAAATCATCAATGTTTGATCATTTCATGATAGACAATTGTAACTTCTATTGCTTTATATTTAAAAATACAATGTCTTTCTTCCCCTTAGCATTTAGCCCGAACCTCTCCAGTAACATCATGCATAAAACTGAGGAAAGTTGTGTATTCAATCCTTTGAGCATTTTCCTTCGAGCAATAAGTTACATATACATTTCTAGACTTGTGTATGTTGAACCTTTAAAACTCATATGCCTTAAATCTGAATTCAAAATCTCTGAAAACTCTAATCCTGAAGTTATGACTATAGCTTCATACATTCTGAGCAGAATCCTCTAAATACATATGTCCTTTACATCAAATCATTGATTTTTCTTGGAATATGGGATGAGCTTTTAGAACTACCAAAACACTTGAACCATTGAACTTGAACTCAGATTGGGAACTAAAAGTTGAATTTCAACATTGATAACTAGATGAACCTTTTGAACCAAGCCTTTAAGTTTGTGAATTGAAAAACTGCATCTTTGAACTGGAAATGAATCATCGAAAGCAGGCTAATGAACCTCTCAGAATAGATCATTAAACCTCCATGAAAAAATTGAACTATTTTGAACCAGTTTGAATTACTTCGAACTGAAGTTCGAAGTGGTTCAAAAATTTGCACTTGAAATTTTAAAGTCATGTCCATCTCAGGTACTAATAGGGGCTCTAACTGAGGGACTATTTTTTAATGCAAAAATAGAGAACTCCAGAAATCTCTAGCAAAAGATGAGTGCCTTGTCCATTGGGTGAATAGAGTCCACCAAGAAGAGAAAATTGGGAGCTACTTGCAGAACAAGTAGAGTGGAGTAGGGAAAAACCAACCAATAAAACAAACACCTATACTACTGGCAAGCATGAAGCTTGCACATTCTTCAAACTACCACTATGCACAACAAAAACTTATTTACAAAAAGATAGGCCAGCAACCCATACCTTTGGGAATGCATTCATCTGCTCATGGAAACCCATTGACTAGTTGAGAGAAATACATGCATGTTCAGAAGAGTGACTGATATGCAGAATGCACTAGCATTAGTAGACACCTTGTGATGACTGTAAAGATAGATTCAACAACCACATACTATAGGAACTCTTGCTCTTTGTGAATAGTAACTTCGTCATAAGAATGACATGCCTCCCATTCCACTTGTGTTTGCTGCAACATGATAGGAATGAAATGTTGTACAATATTCTGCAACTCTGCTTCATCAAAATTCATGGATTTTTTAACTTGTGAAGTTTCTTTACCATCAGTGCTTGTTAACAAAACCAAATATTTCTTGGTTTAACCCACCACATTCTTTGAAAGATATCCTTTCTTCATCACTACTTTAGATTGTAAGCATTCCTCTTGCTGTGGTACATATGAGAAAGATTCAGAGAGAGAAGTGTTGTACCCTGCTTCGTTGTTCATCTATTTTTTCTCTTGTTAATACACCATATCATGCTGATCAAAATCAATAACAAAGTGTATTGCCAACTTTACAAGCATAGCCTTGACATTCTAGAAAAAGAGCAACCATTGATAACCCTTCGTTTGACTCATATGCAACAAGTCCTTCACTTGCAACTGGTACGTTTGAGCTGGTCACTATTTTGTCTGATTGAGCAACACACTCCTCATTATTTTCAATATGAAAGCAACAAAATACTATCATCTTCAAAGTATTATCTTCAGCCAACAAGGGTTCTTGGAGATCTTCGTCATTAAAAATGGTTAGATTATGAAAAAGAGAAACATTGGGAGTGGATTTGGTTCCTTGTAGAACATGCATCTTATTTATAATTTCCTCATCAATGTAGTGTTGTTGTTCACAAAGATATTCTTCCATTGGTGGAGTCTTTATAGATTTCATGCCACTAAGAATCAAGGCATTGTCCAACCTGATTGCTTCCTTTTGTGTGTCCACCAAATTTTGCACTCCAAGGCGTTGTAACAAAAACTTGACTTCAACATCCATAGCAGCAATAAAGAAGCATACCTGATTGCTTTCATTTGGTTGGTGGGCTAGAGGGATTTTATCATCAGTCCAATTAAATCTATCAATGAACTCCCTTACAGATTCATCATCTTTCATCTGAGTTTGAATAAGACTTACCAACAATTGGTAGGAATCAATTGTGGGTTGAAACCTCTCAAGGAATCTTTCCTTAAGATCATCCCAATTTATGATACATCCATCTTATAGATTCTAAAAACATTCCATGGAATTTCCCACAAGGCTTTGAACAAACAGTCTGATGAACACATCTTCTTCCTGCACACCAAGAATCCCACATGCAACAGTAACTACTTTAATGTGATCAGTCAGATCTTGCGTTTTGTTTCCATGAAACTTAGGGAGGTATTCCCATGATCTTTTAGGTAAGGCTGAATATTGGGCCAAGGAAAATGGTCTCGTCCGAGCCCCACATGGCTGAGTTGCAACATCAGCCATAATACAGATTGAAACTCCAAAATCAAAGATTCAATAGGTTTGTAACGTAGAGGCATCAATGTCCTACACACAGAGATAACTGTAAAACTAAGGAAACAAACATTAGGCAATGATCTTCATTTCTATTCCCTAGCAAATTCGCCAAAAATTTGTTAGTGAACAGATTGTCCTCTAAGAAAATGTGTGCAAATATAACCTTGAATGCCCAAGTGAGAGGACTAATCGGCACAAATAATTGGACAAGTTATCATTGGATTGATAACCTTCCTCTGAATTTTGTTGGGTACAGCTCCCCATATAAGATATACAATGAATTAATTATGGATTCTTTTAACTAGAAATCATGAAAGGATTGCAAGCATCTATCCATTAACACAGAGTAGATGCGAAAACCTAATAACTAAAAAGAAAGAAAAGAAAAAAAAAACAAATTACACAAAGTTCATTTGTTGTATGTTGCATTACAAAGGATGAATATCAAAGGAATATTTTCCATCCTCTTGAGAAAAAGAAGGATCAAAGTTCCAAAGAGATCTTGATATCAAAATGTGTTCAAAAAATAGCAACATCAGATTCACTTAAGGAAAATTGAAAGTTACGAAAACACAACAATCAATGGAAAGTAAACTGCCTAAACTCAAAGTTCTAGTTTGCAATTATCTTTCAAATCTCCCTTCTTTAAGATGTAAAAAGCTATACAAATCTTATTGTAGGCTACATCAGATTTACTATCTAGAAGAAAATGAAAAACCCTCTCCCGTACATTAGATTTTGAAATCAAATTCCCTTTAATAACTAACACAAAGTTTAGCAAAGTAAAGCTCTGTTCTGCCATAGCTCCAAAGTATACTTTCTTTTCCCTGGAGAACTGGAAAATCTCTCTATAGAAAACTTGAATCCTCTCCCTATAGTGGCATAAAATTTTCTTCTAGAAAGGAAAAATGGAACCTCTAGGTAATGTGAAAATCTTCAATAAATAAGCTCCCATTCTATCTTTCTGATTTCTCAGTAGTTTAAATAATTGATTCTTGGTATTCCACTGGCTTTTCAATTATAATAACTAAATATTTATTGTTTGTGGAAGCCATTCCCTTTAATGACTTTATATGACCTGATGTTTATTTAAAATTATTTTTATAAAGATAATATGATTGAATTGAATAATTTCCAAATTTTGAATTTCCATGTGCCTTCTTGTACTAACCATATTACATAATTGGGATAGCAATGCTTCAAGAAACAAAAAAACCTTCAGAATTCATTTCTTTATGAGAACATTATGTACCCTTTGTGCCATTTGTATCCTTGCCTCTAGGGGTAACTTTTGCTGGAGTTGAGCATTCTGATTGAGAGAAAACTATAAGAATATGCATCAAGAGTGTAACCATAGCAATCCCTTCAAGTAACAAAGCAACACCTTTTTGGGTAGTCAAATGAGGCCTCAGAAGTTTTGATGTTGTAATTATTGAAATGGAAGACCACCCTATGAATACCAACAGAGGCTTGGCTCCCATTTGCATTGGTTGGTACATCTCCTCTCTGAATGTATTAGCAAGCTCATGTTTATATAACAAGTTATCCTTATAAACAAATGCATCTCTACACCATTGAGCAACTCCCTCAGCTATTCTAGGCAAATCATCCATCACCTGTCACTTAATATGCACATGCATCACAGAAGGCAAACCCTTCAAAAGGTGCAACATTGTGGAAGATGGTTCCTCTTTAGGTATCACAACGATGATATCATAAATGACTAGAACAAATGACCATAAATTCCCAATAGCTAAAACAAAACCCCGATGGAGGTATAATAACACTGCCACCCACGCATACAACACTCTTTGGACTGGGTTCCTCATCTGTTGTTTTAGCTTTTATAGATATAGTATTCCATTCCAAATATTAAGTTGCTTCAAGTTTTTGATATGTAAATGCAAGTATTCTTGACCTTTCTTCACCATATTTGGTAAGATGAGTTCTAGTGGCATCTTCATTTGAGCAACCCATTTAAAAAGTCATGTTATCATATGGCTTTAGAGATTCATCTATATTTATCTTTATGTATGCATGGGTATGCGATGACTCGGGTTAGTTTTAATATTATATGGAAGACCCGAGATGAACATTTAATTGAACAATTCCATAGACATTTTCCTTTAAACAGTCTGAGCATGACTTCTCTCCAAATGTTTTGAAAGTAGCTTTGCTAAATATTTTGAACTCATCTGATCTGGCAAGTGTCCATAATCAGAATTGGTTGCAAAATACTCTCTTTCCCTTCATCGAGCAGCTATCATATCAACACTCATATTGATATCAGCTTGTGAGTGATTGACAACTCCAACCCATGGATGTTGTAAATGATATGATCGCCTTTCAAGAATTTGCAAAGCATCGGTTCCCTTATCCATGAGATCAAGCTTTTTCAAGACACCGAATATCCTTTCACTTGTAGGATCCACTTCTTGAGCACATTCCATAAATTTGGTCTTCACAACTAGTACTATGAATCTGAGAAACAATTTTGAGTTCCTGCTTCTAATCTCTATAAATCATCAATGTCTGATCATTTCATGATAGACAATTGTAATTCCTATTGCTTTATATTTAAAAATCCAATGTCTTTCTTCCCCTTAGCATTTAGCTCGAACCTCTCCAGTAACATCATGTATAAAACTGAGGAAAGTTTTGTATTCAATCCTTTGAGCATTTTCCTTCGAGCAGTGAGTTACATATACACTTCTAGACTTGTGTATGTTGAACCTTTAAAACTCATATGCCTTAAATCTAAATTTGAAATCTTTGAAAACTCTAATCTTGAAGTTTTGATTATAGCTTCATGCATTTCGAGTAGAATCCCTAAATACATATGTCCTTTACATCAAACCATTGATTTTGCTTGGAATATGGGATGAGCTTTTAGAATTGTTGAAACACTTGAACCATTGAACTTGAACTCAAATTGGTAACTAAAAGTTGAATTTCAACATTGATAACTAGATGAACTTTTTGAACCAAGCCTTTAAGTTTGTGAATTGACAGATTTCATCTCTAAACTGGAAATGAATCACCAAAAGCAGGTTAATGAACCTCTTAGAATAGATCATTAAACCTGCATGAGCAAATTGAACTATTTTGAACCACTTTGAACTTTAGTTTGAAGTGGTTTAAAACTCTACACTTGAAATTTTAAAGTCATGTCCATCTCAGGTGCTAATAATTTGTAAATCCTAAAGAAAAGAAAGTTGCAAATAAGACATTGGTGGCACTTCCCCCCCCCCCCCCCCCCCCCGCTCTCTCCTCCACCACCAACCTAACCAAGGACCAGGGAAGCAGTAGCAAGTACCAAGTCATTTGCAAATAGATGAGTAGTAAAGATTACTAAACCAAGTGGCTCAAATGCACAGAAGAAGACATCACAAGCCCCTGTGAGCCAACCTAAAAGGAGAGTATTAGTCAAGAAGAAAGAAGTAGAAGAAGATGATATAGAGAGAACATAATTAGATGAACTAACTACTGTACATAGAGGAGAAAATAATATTGATAAGGTATGTGTCGACCTATGAATATCTATAGGCTTATCCAGTTTTAGATTTGTAAAATATGACACATTGGATAATGTTTATAGAATTAAAGTTGAGGAGGCCATGATAGATATGATGGAAAATAATAAATTGGCTCCTAATGAAATAGATAAGAAGATTCCTATTGATTTGTTTAATAGACTAGATAAAACATGGGAACAAGCATTGTCAGTAGAGAAAGACATTAGAGAAGGCACATTAGCCAAGGTTATGCCCGATTTATCAAAGGGGTACAAGGAAACATTTTTGGATAAGTATAGGAACTGATTTGTTCCTAAGTTCATAATTTTTATGATTTTACAAAATAAAATTGAATCTGTAGTTTAGTAGAATGAGTGACTGTGGAAGAGTATTTTTGGTCTCATCACTAAAGAAGTGACACTGGAAAATGAAATTGAGATAGTGACCATCCAAGATGATCAAAGTAATGAAATGGGCTTAGGTGTGCCGATTTTGCAAGGCAATATTTCACCTATTCATGCCTCCACACCTAACACTTTAGTTGTCTGGCAAGAGAAGCCCTTAGATGCATAAAAAGAGAAGCAAGTGGCTGAGGAAATAAATAAAGACACAAGATTTGACATTTCTACCAAAGGTCAAGAAGGACCAAATATGTCAGAACCTCAAATTGAGGAAAATAAGGAGGAAAACATAGTACCAAATGGTGACACCCCTTCACCTACTTCTATAAAGACAGTGTTGAGTAGCAACACTCCTTCACCAAGTAAATGAAAAGCAATAAAGGATAGCTAGCCAAATATTCAAGTTAATCTAGATGAAGTTGTTGAGATGTCAAAATAGCATTTGGAAAATCTTACTCTTGAACAAACCATCATGTTGCAAAAAAAATTGGTGAAAAAGAAGAAATGGGAAGAGATGTGAAGAGAGCAGCAACAGAAACAAGTGTTCCATGATATAAAGAACATTTTTGTTGATGATTTTGATATACAAAATTTTGATGAGAAAGCCCCAATTATTTCCCAGCTTGTACATATTGCTAAACAAATAAATGTTGGAGACATAGAAGCTAATGAAAAGTTAATGGCATAGTCAACCAAGAAATTTGAGAATAAGGTTGTGGAGAAAATCCCAACAATCATTGCCAAGAAAAAAGTTGAATCACAAGAATGTGTACAAAATACTAAGGAACTTATTTGAAAGGTACAACATTTCTGCAACATTTTGTGTGATGTGCCAAGATTCACAAGTGATCTTCAGGCAAACATCTAGTAGATTCAAGCTGAAATGTAGCAAATAAGTAGTGCCATTTCACAATCAGCTAAATCTAGCTCAAGATATTATAATATATTATTGTTTGCTCAAGGAAAAGTGGTCAAGCTTTAGATAGTTGATAGTAGCATGAGGTCAAATTTGATCTCTATCCAATCCATACTGATACCTCATTTGGAGGTTATGCAGCATGAATTGAAATCAACACAAGATCTTATTCAAGAAGATCATAATCTTTTTATTGTTGATAGTTTGATTGATTTGGTAGCTAAATTGGAGTTTTAGAATCACACTTTGGAATCAACTAAAGCCACTTGGGATCAAACACTTTCTATGATTAACCAGGTTCACAAACCATTTATTGAGAGATATGGTTTGATTCCACCCATTCAACCCCAACATCAACCATAAGTGACAAAAACAAAGGGGGAATGTAATGATGATTTCACATTTTGAATGGAAAATGATCACAAGGTGGAAGGTCATATCAAAAAATATCAAAGTTAGAATGAGAATTCAAAGATCAAAGTTCAGAAGACAAAACATGGTATGACACTAAAACAATTATATTACTTAGATTCATGTGCATATATGTATTGATGCATTGTTATATTGTTGCATCATTCATTGTTCATTCATTTGGCATAAGTCAAAAGTTTTGTAGTTCTATAAGAATTAAGTCATAGGGTTCAGGAGAGTACTCTTATTATCATTGTAATGATGTAATCATGACAAAGTGTTTTTGTCACTAATGTCAAAGGGTGAGATTGTTGGCATCTCTAACTATTGTTGTTTATTAGTGTCAAACACTTAATCATATACTAGGTAGAGTCAAATGATCATCACTACAACACAGATACTCTATACAGGTGATGAAGGGTGCTCCCCTTAATACAATAAACACATAACATAGACAAAGAAATAATAGTAATTTGCGAGAACAAAATATGAGCTTCTTATTATCACTGCAAATGTGGAATTACAAAATTTAGGATTACAATATGCTAACCCACATGGGCGCCTTCATTATAGTAATCTGCAAAATAAAGCTGTGAACTATCACTGAGAGTTGTCCTAGACAATGTTTGGGCATTTCTTAAATAGGCAATTTATGTCACTCGAGAAGGTTCTAGACACTCAAATTTAATACCTAGGGCCAATAGACCCTAACAATACATGTGCAGTCAGCCAAATATATATTTTACATTTATTTTGGAATTTTTGGTGGGCCCAACTTCAGAAGGCCATAACTCTCAAACTATTGCTCTGATTGTCTATTATAACCACTCTTCAGAATCCTTAGTTTCTAATCTATAGGCTTGGTTTGGCACAAGCACCCATCTGTTGAATTTTTGGGCATCATCTGGGCACATTTAGGCCTTCAATAGTGAGCCTAGATTTTTTATACCAAAATTACATACCAAAAATATGCAATAAATCTATGAATACACATGATATCACATTGAGCTTCAATTGGTAGACTGATATATCCAAGATGAGCATCCACCTCTAAAATTAGGACATTCCAAGCTCGCATGTTTGACTTACTCAGTAGGAAGCCTCCATAGACATCAACTCTACATTAAAATAACCCTTATTCAAAAAAATGAAATGAAATATTTTTGGGTGATGCAAGATTCCTCTTACACCTAGGATTCTCCTGCATCAGACACCTGGGGTAATTTGAGAAGTAACCATGTCACGTCTGAGGTATTTAGAGGAAAATCAAGATGGTTAGCCTCCTCCCTTGCCATCCATGATGAATCTTCTACTGGCATCCCTTTCCACTTGACTAGGTATTCTTCATAAGTTCTATTCCTTGTACTTTTTTCAACACGATTATTCAGTATCTCCTTAATCTCCTTTGTAGCCGAACTAGTTGCTAGAATATTGTACTACACTTCTACAATTTCATCCCTATCATCTCCTTCATAATACTTTGTCAAATCTAAAATACTAAATACTGGTGAAATATTCAATTCAATAGACAACTCCACTTCATAGCCATTTCCAAAATCATGCCTTTTCACTATCTTGCATGATCCAAACTTCTTCATTTTCAGCTTATTATATGTACCCACTAGAAAACACTCCTTTCTCAAATTAACCATGACTTCATGTCCAATCTAAAATTCCTTATACCTTCTTATTACATCTACCTTAGCCTTGTACTATGTATTCATCCTTATAATGTGCTTGCTCACCTCCTCATGGATGTTCTTCAACTGTTCCGAAAATTCTTTTGTTTTAGCACTATTTATCTCTCCTTTATCCAACTACCTCAATTCGAAAGCATTTATGGGAATGCTCCCATATGCAATCTAGAATGGTGATTTACCAGTACTCCTATTGACAAAATTATTAAATGAAAATAATGCATATGATAAAATTAGATCTCATCCTTTTGGTTTATCCCCAACCAAACATCTCAACAAGTTTCCCAAACTATGATTCACAACTTTTGTTTGTTCATCAATTTGTGGATAATGTGATGAACTAAACTTCAAATTTGTCTTCAATTTCTACCATAATGTATGCCAAAAATAACCAAAAAAATTGGTATCATGATTTGAAACAATACTCTTTGGAAAACCATGTAGTCTAACTACTTCTTTGAAAAACAACTCTACCACATGAACAACATCACTAGTTTGTAGGGAATGAAATGTGTCATCGTTGAAAACTTGTCAACCACCACAAAAATAAAATCATGCCCTCGTTGAGTCCTCGGTAATCCAAGAATGAAATCCATGCTGACATCCTCCTAATGGAACTCAAAATTGCATCCCCTTTTTTAGTACCATTATGAATTTTGAGTCAAATTGAGCCCCTATAAGAGCTTTTCATGCATGTGTACCCTAACATCATTTCGAAGCCTATAATGTGTTTCAGTTGTTTCACACCTTTCATTTAACATATGCTTACATCCCATGACGATAGATTTCTTCTAGCCATTTTGTCCCCCATTCAACCCATGACTGATAACTGATCTAAGAGATCTTCAATGGGTTGTTCTCTTTGTTGTAGGTTAACGTGCAATTTGTTTGGGGTTAACATTTCATGTTAACTTGATCTATTCATGGACTGAGTTGGCTTGGTTCCTTCATTGATTGAGCTAGTTCAGTTTGTTATTTAACTGAGTTGGCTCATTTTTCTTCATTAGTTGAGTTGTGGGTTAACATGCGTATCTGCAAGGGTTAACAGTTTGTGTTAACCATTTTTTCCATTTTGGGGAGTGACTTTTCTTGCTTATGCAAAATTGCATGATGCCTCCTCCACCATGTGTTTGCGAATGTATCGACCAATAGATTCATGCCAGGTGGCATATCCTAATTGTGTTGGGCTATTTTTAATTGGATGGTGATTGTATTTTTGCATCATTGCTTGGGCCTCTTGTGAAGATATGATGGCTATTAGATTTTAGAGCATCTTTGGATATTTTTTAGTGCATCTCAGTCGTCCATGGTTATGTGGAGATCTTCGATCTATGTTTGGGTTTTAATCACTAGTTGAGGAGATTTCTTGCATAATCTAAGTCTTCTATTTCAAAATGAAGATCTACATCGATGGCTCATCTTATTGGGGGTAAATTAGATTTATTCCACGTAGGTTAACTCTATATTTTTGTGGCGGGTTAACATTGTGTATTATCCCATCCTATGTTTTTTAGTAGAGATCTTTTTTATCCCACATGGAGAACTGACAAGTGACACGTGGGGATCATTGAGAAACAAGGTAAAGTGATAAAATCAAATATTGATATATCTCCAACCTACATGCATTCTGAAGATTTGAATTTTTTAAAATAAATTTGGGATATAATGTAAAGTTTAGACTTTATTAAAAAGTAAATACTTTCAACATTTAAATGCTTTGTTCATGGCCAAGGGCCAAAATTTTCAAATGCACACCAAGGGCACCATTTTTATTAGAAATATGAAGTATTATATAATGCTAGAATTGGGAGAAGCTCAATTTTCCATTTTTGAAGTCAAAATATGCACAGGTCTTAAGTGGTAGAAGTTATTGGTAGTTTTGTAATTCTGGGGCATTCTCAATAATAATGAGGATTTGATTTTTTAGATGGAATAAAATCATATTTAGATCAGATTTGGATGAGATTAGATTCACTGACAGCCATAAAGAATGAAATGAATGTTTTTGAAAGCAATTGGAAATGATAAGGTTTTGTCAGCAAAAGTAGTTGAAGGATTTTATGATTAAAGGTAGTAGAGGATAAATTGAATGAATTTGAAGACTCCTGAAATAATTACTTTCTACCAACTTTGAAATTACTTCCCCAAATTATATTGAATGTAGAGAATGTTTTAAATGTATTATTATGGAAATATCTCTATAGTTCTATTTCCAATCAATTTTTGACATGTGTCTTTCTCTCATTTATAGCTTGTTGCAATCCTTTATAAGGACTTCCAGGATAAGGAGGAAAGGGGTTCTAGTTTTACCACTGTGAGACCATAGTTGGTTTCAGTTTTGGACATTTTTCATTACTATATGACCACTCTGTTGGTTCTAGTCTAATTGAAATTTCATCCATAATTGTGATTCCACATTTTCTCAGCACTTTCTTTATTATGAATAGAAGTAGTGTAGTTTCCTGAAGCATTTAGATTATATAGTCATTCATTGTGTATTCTCTGAGTTTTTTGCATATACTATGATGTATTGATTTTAAGGAAATGAATATAAAGTTTCATTGAAAGCTTCATTCAAAATTTATCTCCTTTTCTATGGGTTTGTAGTTTTTTGTTAATATATGCCCAAAGTGCATATTGTCTAGTTGCAACTTGTTTTTTGAAGTTGTATGCCACTGTTTGTCTTGTTGTTGGGTCAAGAACCTAAGTAATTTTCTTGATATGCATTAACAGAATTGTACAGATCATAGGAGGATTTCATAAGTACAAATTTTGTTTGAAGATAGATGTCTATTTGCAAGGTGGATACATAGATCAAATATTCAAGTATTTTGGGTATCCATGTGTGTGTTTTTGACTTATTGAATCCCCAATGGATAAGGGACTGGTCAGCTTGGACATTACATGTTTTTTTTGTTGCATACTTGGGTTATGTTGATTCAATCTTTAATCGAATATCTTTTCCCATTTATGTTTAGGAGCTAACAAGAGTTACCCTCGCTTGGTTTATTAGATTCATGTGTCCTATTATTAGTTATTTCGTGTCCATGAATGGTTGCATAACATAGAAGATTCAGGGGTTTTTATGAATGGTTGCATAAACATAGAAGATGCAAGGGTTTTTATATGTTATCTAGGTTCAGTTATATGCCTTTACACTAGTACCATATAAATAATTTGAGGTCCACCCACCTAGGTTTTGTAGAGCCTGAAGAAGAAGGAGAGTA
Source organism: Cupressus sempervirens (assembly GCA_028749045.1). NCBI lineage: Eukaryota > Viridiplantae > Streptophyta > Pinopsida > Cupressales > Cupressaceae > Cupressus > Cupressus sempervirens. Next base: position 403,363,426 of record CM053791.1, on the reverse strand, counting down.
TATCCTTATAGTTGGCCTTAGTGTCTAAATAGGTGCATTGACCATGGGAGTTAGCTTCCCCTAGGTGTATTTGTTCTTATCACTAGGTTATTCAAAAGCTATTAATTCAGAAGCCAATACCTCCCATGACTTCTCTAGTATAGGTAATGGTTGATAAAACCCCGTGTTTCACTTCACTCATTTTGCCATCTGACATACTCTACAACTCTATACAAACTTCTTGAAATCTTCCTATTGTTGAAAATATAAGAGGACTGACAAAGAGGGGAGGGGTGAATTAGTTACCACTAAAATAAATCTTATATCCCTTAGATGTCAACACACAACACAAACTTCACTGAAAATACTGGTGCTCGGCAAACACACAAGCACTTGGTTAATACTTATAATATGTTATAACTCAGTAAATTCTTAACATGAAAATCTTAAGATATTATCTATGATTAACTTAACTTAGTTGTATACACATAAAATAAATAACATGAACACAAGTGAAACCAAGATTTAACGTGGAAACCCAATTTAAGAAAAATCACCAATTGCAACTAGTTACTGATTTTCACTCTTCTCAAGTGTGCCCTATTAGGAGCCAACCCTAATTACTAATGCAACTAATTTTTTTATTACAGATCTCAATTCTAGCTTGTATACTTCATCCTTCCTAATAGAATGTATCTTTGCAACTCCACAAGGATATTTTGCTTATCCTTCTGATTCGCTTCCTCTAGGTACCTTCTATTCTTCCATACACTTCCATACATTCAATCCTCAACTTGACCTTATACTTATACCTTATGCATTGTCAAGTCAACTTGAAAACAACTTAGAATAATTAATATTCATTTCCTTAATCAACTAGAACCAACAAAAAATTCTATTAAACTCAATATAAGAAAATAAGAAAATTCTTCCTTAGCCAACCCTCCTCGGTAGACACTAACTCAAAAAACATTTTCATGTATTAACCAAGTGAACTCAGTTGACACTGCATCTTCACAAACTTCCTTTGGTAACTGAGTGAGCTCGATTAACACTAGTTGAATCCAACTTTACCTTCATTAACCAAGTGAGCTTGGTTAACACTCAACTTCTATGAACTTCTCTTTGTCATCTGAGTGAACTCAGTACACATTTTCTTCTAAACTTGGTAGACACTGGAATGCTTGGCAAGCACAAGAAACTATCTTGGTTACCTAAGTGAGCTCAACATACACTTACTAGAAAGGATATGATAGTTGTGTAACATCAAAGACAATACATAGTTAATCAATCATTTTCAACAATCTCCCTCTTTGGCATTGATGGCAACACAACATGTCATAATAAAATGAAATTTTAGAGTAGAATAAAGTAAGGAAATCATCCTTAGTTTTATCTTGATTCTCATCCATGAGAACTCCCTCTATCAATGTGAATGCCTTTTGCCTTCAATTTCACCCTCTGTCAACAAACTCTATCTTCAACATCTTCTTTTGATAGCAAAACTCTGTCACTTTTGTATTAGACCAAGTTCTTCCTCTTTGACATCTTGAAACAAAATGTATGTGATATGACAACAAACTCTCCCTCTTTGACATCTTATGCTAAAGACAATATCTGGTGAATATCAATGTACCTTATGTACTAATTCATATGCAATCTATCCTTCCAATACGGCATCAACTAGTTGATCTTCAACATGCTTTGGTTGATGCATCACTAAACTTCATTTAGTGAGCTTCAAATAGAGGAATAACCCCTAACTTACCTCTTAGATACCAAAAATGCATCCTTAGGCAATGACTTAGTGAATATGTCTATAATTTGTTCTTTGGAATTCACATATTCCAATCTTACCTCTTTATCTTGCACCAATTCTCTCTGAAAATGATATTTTATTGTAATGTGCTTGGTCTTGGTATGTGTCATAGGATTTTTTGATATATTAATTGCACTAGTGTTATCACAGGGGATAACCATTGGATCCTTGATCTCTACCTTCATACCTGCCAAAATTTGCTTGAACTAAACAACATTTGAGTAATTAATTATTGTTGCGACATGCTCTACCTCTATTGTATACTAAGAAATGCAATTCTACTTCTTACTTGTCCAAGGCACTAGTCTTTTACCAAGAAAGAACATTCCACCACTGGTTCTTTTTTTGCCATCAACACTTCTTGCCCAATCAGTATCTATGAAGGCTTTCAAATTTAAATTGCCTCCTTTCTTGTACCATAATCCATAATCTTCAGTACCCTTCAGATACCTCATGATTCTCTTGATTGTCATCATATGATTTTCTTTAAGATTTTCTTATAATCTTGCCACCATACCAACTGCTAATGCAATATCAGGTATTGTATGCACTACATAATGCAGTTTTCTAATCATTGATCTATATGTGGTCTAATCTACCTCCTTGGAATCATCATTCTTGGAAAGCTTATGTCTAGTAGATATAGGTTTTCCAACTAGTCTTGAATCTTCCATTCCAAACTTCTTTAGTATTTTTTTTATATATTTAGATTAAGTAATGTAGATACCATCTTTCTTATATTGAATCTGCAATCCAACAAAGAATTTTATTTCTCCAAACATGGACATCTCAAATTCTTTACTCATCTCTTCTAAAAAATCTTTGCACAAGTCATTATTTCAAGTAAACAATGTGTCATCCACAAATATTTATGCCAGTACAATCTTCATGTCTAGTCCTTTGATATACAAGATGTTGTTATCATTTGTTCTTTGAAAACCAATCTTTATCAAATAGTTATGAAGTCTTTCATACCAAGCTCTAGTAGCTTGCTTGAGACCATACAATGTTTTGTGCAATTTGCAAACCATATCCTTTTTACTAAGATCTACAAAACCTTCAAGTTGTTCTATGTAAACTTCCTCTTCAAGAATTTCATTCAAGAATGCAAATTTCACATCCATTTGATAAACTTTAAATCCTTTACATGCAGCATAAGTCAGTAAAGTCCTAACACCTTCTAATATTGGAATAGGAGCAAAAGTTTCACCATAATCAATACCTTCTTCTTGAGAATAACCTTTTCATACTAACCTTGCTTTGTTTCTTGAAACTTCTCCATTTTCATCCAACTTATTTTTGAAAACCCACTTTGTACTAATTACATTCTTATCCTTAGGTCTAGGAACAAGAATTTGTTAGAGATAGGTATTACTAAGAGGGGGGTTGAATCAGTAATATACAAACTTTAGTTGCCAACTGGATATTATTTCTTATTTTAAACCATACATAACAAAGTAATAAATAAATTTTGAATAGTAACAATAACCATGCACAAAGACAACTCATAACACCATATTTTGCTAACTAGGGAAACCCTAATGGGGATGATACCCACTAGATAATATACTGATATATAAGTTCCTTGTTAGAGGATGGACCTTGTTAGGAGTCAATCAAGAAATTCAATATATAATATGTCCCTATTAGGAAACGTTGAATCCTTATTAGGAAATTGCAACCCTATTAGGAGTTGTGACAACCCTGTTGGAGTTGTAGTATAGTAGATGCAAGATGAGCCCACTTCCCAAACGTGCACTTCTAATTACAAGAAGAGCTCACTGCCCAAACAAGTACTCAGACTTCTAGAATATAGGTAGTGTAACTTCTTTCTTGACTAATCTCTAATCTTCAGCTCGATCTTGGATCACAAAAGAGCTTTTCAAAACTTTGCATATATCGATTTCACAAAAGTTTGCATACAGTTGCTCAACACAACTATTACTTCAAGATAGCACACAAACCTTATCACAAGATGTCCTTTGCATAAATGTGATGCCTTTTCATAAATTACTACTAGGTCGGCTAAGATCATAGTACACTTTTCCAACTTAGAGTAAATATCCAGGATGTCAGTCGTAATTGGACAAGTAATTATTTTGTAAAAAAAATAATTCGTTTCCTTTAATTCTACTGTCTAATTTCATTAAAACATGAATATCTCTTTTCTGTACAGTTTGTACTAACTTCTGAGGTTATACATGTCATCATCAACATCTATACAATCTCCATCTAACTTCACTAGTCATAATATGATGTCAGCAACAAGTTACAAACAAAAAAATACACTGCTATATACCAAGCTCATACTTAGACAATTTTTTGAGTACCAAAAGCTAAGTATCTTTATTTTTGAGGTTTCTTGTAAGAGTGTACATCATGTCTTGCCATAAATGACAACAATTACATATCCTCATTAGCCAATTTTCAACATATTCTGGGTCTTGTTTCTCTCTAGTTGTTCTATCTCTTCATTCATAGATTCAATCCAATTTTCATTTTCCAAAGCATCTTTAACTAATCTAGGTTCAAATTTAGTAAGCAAACATGTACCTTTCAATTTGTTTCTTGTCATTGTACCATTTGACTTCCCTCCAATGATCTGATCAAGTGCATGGTGCCTTATGCCATATCTTTCTAACATAGGTACTTTGGATTTAGAACTCATTACACTAGCCTCGCCATGATCTTGTAAATCAAGCTCGGGTCCCAGTATCTATGACTCGGGTCCATCAGACTCAGTTTGCTCTAGTTGTAACTTGGTAGCCTCTAATTATGACTTAAGTCCTTTAGGCTATGACTCAGGTTGCATTGGTTGCAACTCGGGTGGTTCTAGAGATTTTGGGGACTTGAGAGGTGAAATCTCCTGACTTCCAATTAGTTTTGGCAATGTATCAGGTTCAAAGTAAATAAACCTTTTGTGATACTCAGGTTCTTTGATGCTCTCTTATTCACTTTTTTCTACAAAATCATCAATGCTCACATGTGCACTTTCTATTATCTTATGATTGGATAAATTCAAACATTTATATACTTTACTTCTATTGGAGTATCCTAGGAATATTCCTTCATCACCTTTGACATCAAAATTACCTTTCCTAGTCTCTTTTAGAATATAACATTTTCTACCAAATATTTTTAAGTAACTTACATTAGGTTTGTAGTCATACCATAGTTCATAAGGAGTTTTATTTGAATCTTTCTTCAGCTATACTCTGTTCAAGGTATGCATTGCGGTACTAATTACTTCCTTCCAATATTTGATTGCAACATTCTTTTCTATCATCAAAGTTCTTACACAATCCATGATGGATTTGTTCCCTCTTTTAACTATACCATTATGCTAAGGTGTACCATGGGCTGATACTTATCTTTTGATTCCTCTTTTAGTACAGAATTCATTGAACTCATTAGAGATAATTCACCACCTTTATCTGACCTTAAACACTTCAACTTCTTTCTAATTTCCTTCTCTACTCTTGCCAGATACCACTTAAACTTTTGGAAAGCTTCTAAATTCTCTTTTAGATACATTATAGTCATCATTCTAGAATTATCATCAATTAAAAGAATAAAATCTGTATCTCCACTATAGCTCTCAATTCCAATGGGTCCACATAAGTTTGTATGAACTAGCTCCAAGACTTCTCTAGAATGATAGTTCTTGCTTTGAAACTTGTCTTGCCCATCTTACCAATTTGACAATTCTTGCATAGGCCCATATTAAGTTTCCTCAAAATAGGAATTCCTCTTGCTCTTTTGTTTTTTCTTATCTTGATCAAATTATCAAATTTCACATGACACAACCTTTTATGTCATAACCAACTTTCTTCTACTTGAGAAATGAAACATGAAATTTCACTGAGATCTAGGTAGAATAGATTACATTTATTTTGTTTACTAGACCCAACTAGATTTCCTTTTCCATCCAGAAACTTGGTCTTCCCATTCATGAATTCTACCTTGAATCCAATGTTATCCAACTATGCCACACTCAATAGATTATGCTTTAGTCCTCCAACCCAATAAGCATTATCACATCTAAGTTCATTGGTTAATATGATACAACCTTTTCCTTTTATGCAACATGGTTCGTTGTTTCCAAATCTCACACTTCCTCCATCATAATGTTCCATATGTTCAAACTTTGTTTTGTCACCAATCATATGATATGAGAAAACCCTATCAATAATCCATGTATCATTTTTGCTAACATGACAGATAAGTGCCATTTTATCTCCTTCATCATCAGATTCATCTTTTACAATAATATAGACCATTTCATCATCTTCACTACTATCTAAATCTTTGGCCATAAAACAAGATTTCTTACCTTTATCCTTATAGTCCTTGAAGTTCTTGAAATCTTTCTTGCCTTTGTACTTGTTGTGCTTCTTTTCATCTTTGTCTTCTCTATTTGGACATCTTGTAGCAATGTCTCCAACTTCTTCACAAGAGAAATAGATCAAAGGGATTTGACCTGTGTACTCTTCTTTGCATTTGGGATAACCTCTTGCAAGTAATGCTTTAATGGCTTCAAGATCATTGTCAAAACTATCTTCCTCTTCACTTTCAAACTATTTTCTTTTGGAAATTTTAGCTTTCTTCCTGAGTGATAACTTGGCTTCAAATGCAGACTCAAGATTGCTAGAACTAGGAGTATAATTATCATACTTATCTAGTTCAAATTCAATCGATCTTCCAACTAGAGCATCCAAATTTATCTTGTTATTTGGATCACATATCATCTCTTGAATAACAAACACTCTGATTGTATAGATAGGAAGAAGGGTTTTGAGTACCTTGCTTACCACTAACACATCTTCAATTGTTTCTCCAGAGGCTTTGATAGCACCAGCACTAACTTTGATTCTCTTAAAATAGTTTGCAATGTTTTCATCCTCTCTCATCTTCATCTGATCAAACTAACCTCTCAAGATTTCTACCTTGGCTCTTTTCACATTATCATCACCTCTTTAGATATCCTTTAGTTTGGTCCACATGTCATGAGCAGTAGCACATCCTTTGACCTCATCAAATTTAGCATAGTTAAGAGCTTATGCAATCTCAATCATCATGATGCTATGATTCTTTTTAGCAATTTGTTCCATAGACAATGTTCTAGTAGGAGCCTTATAAGCATTTTCTATATTTGTTAAGTAGGAGATAATTTCCACAAGTAGTCAAATCGTGATATTGCTATTAGGATTTAACTGTGTGATTTTTGAGTCAAACTCATTGACCCATGTTTCATGAGTAGTGATTCAATAGGAATCCATCTCTCACGAGAATAAATGGAACACTTAGCACTCATTGGATCTAGGTGATGCTCACAGGGGTGAAGCACCGAGACTTCCCAGGAGGTCACCCATCCCAGTACTACTCTAGCCTGAGCGCGCTTAACTACAGAGTTTCCTCCATGGTTAAACCCAAAGCTTGCAACCCCATTTGCAAAACCTTCACCAAGTGTTGTGCACAAATGTAGAATTACATAATTTAGGATTACTATATGCTAACCCACATGGGTACCTTCATTACAGTAATTTGCAAAATAAAGCTACACATTATCACCCAAAACTATCCTAGACAATGTTTGGGCATTTCTTAAATAGGTAATTTTATGCAGCCCGAGAAGGCTCTAGACACTCAAACTTAATACCTAGGGCTAATAGACACTAATAATATATGTGCAGTCGACCAAATACATTTTTGACATTTATTTTGGAAGTTTTGGTTGACCCAACTTAAAAAGGCCATAACTCTCAAACCATTGCTCTAATTGGCTATTATAACCACTTTTCAAAATCCTTAGCTTTTGATCTATAGGCATGGTTTCACGTAAGCGCCCATCTATTGAGTTTTTGGGCCTCATCTAGGTGCATTTAGGCCTTCAATGGTGAGCCTAAATTTTTTATACCAAAATTGCACATCAAAAATCTGAAATAATCTATGAATACATATTATATGGCACCGAGCCTCAATTGGTAGATTGATATATGCAAGATGAACACCCACCTCTGAAATTAGGGCATTCTAAGCTTGTATGACTAAGTTATTTAGTAGCAAGCCTCCAAAAAAAACATTACATTAAGAAACCCTTATTAAAACAACCGAAATGAAATATTTTTGGGTGATGCAATACTACTCTTACACCCACAATGCTCCTACATCAACTGGTTGAGTCATATAAAGACTTGTAAATAAACATGTATATGCTGAGCTCTATAGGAGCCGAGCAATTCTTTGGTCGTCGAGTCTTTTTAATGAAAGATAAGCCTAATGATTGTCGATAAATTTGAGCACATTGATGCTGAGTTACATGGAAGGTTCCAACCACAGTAGAGATAAAGCATCAACAATGAGAATAGTGAATGTCGAGCATTAGAGACAATAAGCGTCGAGTAACGCAGAATTGACATTCAAGTTAGGAATGATACAAACTTTGAGGTAAATCATTTCAAGCTAACATTAACAAGATATTTAATAAGAGTAGAGGTTTTTACAAAGGTTATTTGTGTTTTATGATGTGGATCACAGATCCCTATGTGTTGTGATCAACCAATCAGATGAAGAGGAAAAATAAGGAAGCATCTAGAAAACTCTTTATGAACTCTTTAAATGGAGCAAATCAAAAATCTATTTTAATTCATGGTGAAGAATGAGCAAGCTATTCATGCAATCATAGAGAAGATCAAGTGTGAATATTGCAAAGAAGGCAAACGAGTTGAGTTTTATTATTGCAGAACAAAGGAATCACCCTTATCAAGCAATGAAGGACAATAAAGATATATCATATCAGATTGAAGAGAGGAGATCCAAAACCAAATTTTTGGAGAAGATTGAGGATTAGGTACTAAATCTATTTTGATAGATTCAGTTAGGGATAATCTCTTAACAGAGTGATCTTAAGAGATCTTTTGTAAATCTCTTAATTAAGTCCTTACTTTGTTGTAATGTAAAATCCTCTCATAGAGTAAGACCTAATAGTCTTAATAGCCTTTAGCAGGGCAGACCCCTCATAGGGTAGATCATTAGAAGTGATCAACATTGTAACCCTAACAGGTTAACTTTATTACTACAGTGGTGAAGATTTATGGGTGTCATCCCCACCCTAGTTTTACCTTCACCTTAGAGGGTTTTTGGGTAACCATATCTTTGTGTTATGTGCTTAAATTTCATGCATGTGATTGATAGATAAGATCTACATGTTATGTTATAAATGCATTAGGTATCAGATGGTAAATGTGGTGTGAAAAGGTTTAAGTGTTATAGATCTTGATTCACACCCCCCGCCCTTCTCAATATCTTAGTTTATCAATTAAGACTTCTAAGAAGTAAAATGATTCCAAAATGAGTTAACACAATCTTCTAAGTGAGGGTATACATATAGGATGTCATCCCTGCATTACTGAGTTCTTGAATTGTTAAGATGATTCAATATCTTAGCCAAATTAGCGAGTATTTCCCATGTACTCTGCCTTTACGATAATAGACCATCTTCTATTTATCTATCCAATTATCAAACCAACCATCATAGTAATGCTAGAGAACATAAGTATATCATGTATACTTTTTATTCTACCATAATTCAAAATTGTGTGCTTCCCTCTAGTTCTAGTTAACTAATGCAAACTGTTTGACTACTTATTTCTATTCCTAATGTACTTCGACAATTTTTTCACAATATAATACAGTAACTTTATATCTAACATGGGGAACCTTAACTACACATAGTGTTTCCATTAATGACAACATCTAATTATTTACCTTAACCAAATTGCCAATAAAAAGGCTTGTGATAGATATGGTCTATAGGCAAAATACTTAAAATGAGCCCTAGAAGCCCTCGTGTCTCACATCAAAAGAATATTTTTGGAGTCATTCTAAATGAATTTCTAACAATTAGACCAATAGCGTTATGATCCCCTTGCACCAAAAAAGTGACATCAATAACCATTCAAATTATTGCACTATAATGATGAACCCTTTATTTAGTAAACTTTTTGGGAGCATGGTAAAAAATCAAATCAACATTCAAGATAAAAATAAAGGAAAGAGTGCCAAAATACAAATATGATTTAGGTCAAACAATTATATGATTGATCATTACATAACACTTAAGCACTTTATTGAGAAGATTTGGGATACATAAGGAGGAGAGGTCTTTTATTACTTTGTTTACTTCGAGAAAGTGTTTGACATGGAGCTTGTTGGTATCTCTAACTATTGTTGTCTATTAGTGTCAAACACTTAGTCATTTACTAGGAAGAGTTAAAAGGTCATCACTATGACTAAGCTACTCTATATAGGTCAAGTCATGTACACAAGTATGTGTATACCAAGCTCTATAGGAGCCAAGTAAATATATGGTCACCGAGTATTTTCTATACAAGTCAAGTTCAACACCTACCGAGTTGTTTCAAAGCATACAAGTGTCGAGTTAAATAGTACATGTTGAGCACATTACAAAATGAGAAACAATAATGCCAAGTATCAGAAAATAGTAAAGGTCAAGAAATACAAAGTTTACATAAAAGTTAGAAATGATACAAATTTTGAGGTAAATCATTTTCAAGCTGACATGGAAGGAACATTTAATATATCTAGAGGTTGTTACAAAAAAATTTAAGCATTAATGATGTGGATCACAGATCCCTATGTTATGTGATTGACAATTAAAATTAAGAGGCTAATTATTGAAGCATCTAGAAAACTCTTTACATAACTCTTTACGTAGAGAATAACTTACCTAGATCAAATATAGTGATGGGATAAGAGGAGCAGAGTGTGTATGCAAACAAGGAGAAACATGTGAAAGGTGAAGTGAAATATTGAGATCAAATCAAAAGTTAGTGGAAGTGTTATGTTATCTCTTAGCAGAGCAAGTGACCTAATCAGAGCAGTGAAGGAGAAGAAAAGTATTATTAGATCATAACAGAGGATCAGTTAGCAAGGACAAGACTCAAAATCAACTTAAAAAGCATACCAAGAGTCAGGTACTAAATCAGTTCTAACCAACTTGAATAAGCTTAAATCTCTTAATAGAGTGGTCTTAACAGATCATTCTAAAACTCCTAATAGATTCCTTACTTTATTGTAAGTGTTAAATCCTCTAACAAGGTGAGACCTAGTAGTCTCAAATGCTTTTAACAAGGCAGAACCCTCACATGGAAGACCATATATTATGATCAAACATTGTAACCCTAACAAGTTAACTTTATTACTCTAGTAGTGAAGATTTGTGGGTATCATCCCCACCCTAGTTTTATCTTCACCTTGGAGGGTTTCTAGGTAACAAATATTATGTTATGTGTTTATCTTCATGCATGTGATAGATCAAATTTACATGTTACACCAAGTTTATTATTACAAGTTTTACATGCACAAGATAACTAGTGAATGGGTGAATAAATTGTAGAGAAGTAAAAGTGCTTAAGATTATGATTCATCACACCCCCCCACCCTCACTCAGTATCTTGTCATCCTATTTATACTTCCATCAATCAACAATTGGTATTAAAGCATTGGTTCTCTAAGAGAAGCTTAATCGCTTGGAGATTAGATCTTGGAGATGGAAGCTTTTAAACTGAACAAGGTCATTGACATCCAACTCATATTGCAGAAACTTGAGAAAGCAAAACAAGATCTAAAGAAATCCTTAAAAATTCAAAAGGAATTCGCTATCCAAGATAAACAATTCTCCTATGAAGAAGTTGAGACTAAAGGACTATTTGAATCAATCAATCCAAATGACAAGGTATCTACAAATATAATTGAAAACAAAAAACTCTCGAATGAAAAAATAAGAGGATTGAAAAGAGAACATGAAATCCAATTAGTAAGATTATGTGAAGTGACAACAAAAAGAAGAAAGATGAAGAAGACATGACTATGGCTGAGGAAGACAAAAGAGTAATGGCTACCAGACTTGAATAAAAGATATTAGATGTGCAAAAGCTCACAAACACTCAACTAGACATGATGAATCAAATGGTGCTTGCAAATTAGGAACTGAATCATAAGGATATGGAAATAGAAAATCTCAAATCACAAAAGGACATACTAAAAAAAGAACTAAAAACTGAGAAAGAATCTATGGAGAGATTCAACAAACCAAAAGAAGCAATGAAATACTTTGAAGAGCTTATGAAGTCATCTAGTAGTACTAATGGTTTAGGACATTCATATAGTGAGCAAGGAGAATCATCCAGGAATGGAGAATTAAGGAATGCAAAGTCAAAGGACAAACCGACATGCTATCACTGTGGAAAACTTCATCATACTACAAAAATTTGTCAAAGCAAGCATCATATGCAAAATCCTAAGCCTAAGTTTATTGGTTATTGTTTTTACTGCAGGAAATAAGGAAATCAAATACATGAGTTTAGGTTAAGAATGAGGAATGCACCTACTACACCTAGATTTGAAGGATATTTCTATAATTGTCAAAATTATGGGCATAGAGCATACAAATATTGATCTCATACCAAACCTTATTGGACAGATCAAAGGCAGAGTTATGCACCTAACAATGCATGTTCAAAATGTCACAAGTTTGGACATATAAAAAAGTATTTCAAGGCTCAAGTACATACAACAAATCAGACAAGAGACAAAGGAAAAGGAAACATAGACATTGAACAGATAAAGAAGGAGATGAACAAAAAATGGTAAAAGAAAGAAAAAGATGGAAATAGTGGAGCAAATGAAGTTGAGGTCACACAATCCAATAGAGAAGGTGATCAGGACATCTCAAACTAAGAAAGAAAGGTATGTATGGAATTGTATATTCAATTGATATATCATACATCAGTACCTTACATGAAATGTGCCAAAGTTCATATTTGCATATATGAAGATGCATAGGAACATATTTGTGAAGGGTTGTCAAACATCAGTAAAATTGTTTATGTTGACCAAGCATTGCAACATGGACCAAGCATTGTAGAAGAAAACTAGTATAGTGAGTGAAATGGTAGAAACCAAGTGATATGGAAGAGACCGAGCTATAAAGAAAAGACCTAGCTCAAAGACACAAAAGTTGACTGAGGTAGCTGGCTTCCACCTACTTGAATACATAGTATTAATGGAGACCCTAAATTGATCAAAAGAAGGTATATATTGAATTTTGAAGACATTATCTCATACCTTGCACACATATTTCAAGAGTGCAAAGCGATTTGGCAATTTTAGTGTCTAGCAAAAGATTTCAAGAGCAATTTCGATGAGAAGCTTGTACAAGTGAAGAACCGAACTATGCCAAGTAATTCAAAGGAGAAAGAAGAGACTTCAAACCCTTACAAGGATATGGAAACTTCATCTACTACTAGAATGATCCAAGAGGTTAGTAAAATTCAATTGGTGAAGATTGACACTTGTCCTCTACCAAAGTTTTGTGCTATTCAAGAAATTGCAATGAAAGGAGATTAAATGGGTGTGCTATCCTTGATACCACCCAAAGTTATTATGATCCATGATGTAAGGAGTTGTTATATGTGTAATATCAAAGAAGCAGGAGATTATTTGATAAGAGAAGCATATGAGAAGTTATGTAATCAAGGAATCTTGAAGGATGAATTTAAAGTTGTTGAAAGGAAAGGGTTAACTCAGGCCCTAGAATTTCAAGATTGAATGGATTAAATTTTTTTTGAGAAAAATCTATGATATAAAGTTTTGGTTATAGAATGGACCCATGGAAATTACAAAGAAAATGATTCACAAAGTTACATGCTATCCAACCCTAGATAAGAATAAAACCATGTGATGCCTGAGTCGAGAGGAAATTGAGGCAAATACAAGTGTTGAGTGGAATGGACAAGGTCTATCCATTACAAACATTTCTGATCCACTAATTGAATTCACTATGAGAATTATAGCTCACAAATTTTACTAATCAAGCTGATTGAACAATGTGTTGTATATGGCAGTGGATCAAGAATGAAAGATAGTGATGAAAGATCATTAATATGATCTTGTCGAGCTTCAAGGACTATAATTAGTAAAGAATCTGTCATCTATCAAAAAAGAAGAGAACTCAATGTGTAAGTTTGGATCCCTCATTATAAGTATTTTCTTTTATAACCAGAAATATTTTCCTGGTAATGGTGATATTGTTTGGGAACATAACAAACTAGTGACAAGACAAATAAGTGAATACATTACTCAATTAGGAGCAAATTTTGAGAATGTCATGGATGCTTATTTTGAGGAATTCAAGCAAATAATGAAGGCAAGGATGAGAATACCTGAGGAGTTAGTTACAAGGTATTACAATGAAATATATTTTCTTGTAGATATAGATAATACATTTGTATAGGCAGTAAAATTGAGGAAGTCCTGGTTACAAAGTTTTGATTATGAAATTGATATTGATTTAGTGAACGCAAACATTGTGGTACTATTGAAATAAGAAAAAGACATTGAGGTTGAATCCTTTAGAAAATATGAGGAAGTGAAGGAAAAAATAACTATAAATATCAAGATAGCTTCTAAGGAGAAGAAAAGGAAAGAATGATTGAAGACCTAGAAGCAAAAATAGGTACCCTAGGCAAAGGAAAGGAACCATTGTAGATAATACAAGGTCTTGGAGATGAGGAAGAAAAATATAGTGGTGATGAGGTAGAAAAAGATAGTGGTGATGAGGAAGATGAAGAAGAAGAAGGTGACAAGGGTAAAGCCCTAGTTGTTGCCACTCCACTAAGTGAGAAGGCTAAAAGAACTAACAAGAAGCTAGTAGTGATACCCATCTCTCTACCACCACCAAATAAGCCAAGAACCAAGGCAACTTCTAGTACTGAGCATATTGCAAAGCAAAGAGTAGTGGAGACTATTGATCCTAGTGCATTTAAACCAAAGAGAAGTAGATTGGTAAGAGGAACACCTAAAGGTAAAATAAAGTCTATTGATGAGGTATGTGTAGATCTCAGAAGATCTTCGGGATTATCTAGCTTTAGATTTGTAAAATATGATACACTAGATAATACTGACAAAACCAAAATTCAGGAGGATATGATAGATATGATTGCTAATCATAAGCTAGCTCCAAGTGAAATTGAGAAGAAAATACCCAAGGATTTATATGATAGACTAGAAAGAAGATGGTAGTAGGTAGAAGAAGAAGAGAAAAAGATAAGAACTGACACTTTAGCTAGAGTTATGCCTAATCAGTCCCAAGATCACCAAGAAACATTTTTGGCAAAGTATAGGAATAGATTTGTTCCTAAGTGTAGAGTGTTTTTTATTTTACAAAACAAAATAGAAGTTGTATCAAAACATTATGAATTTCCTTGGAAAAGCATTTTTGGGTTATCAACCAAGGGAGTAGATATAGAGAATAAACTGAAATTATGACCATCAAAGATGATCACAACAGTGGAGAAATTTTAGGTGTAGTGAATTCACAAGGTAACATGTCACTAGTATATGTCAACACCCCTAACGCTCTAGAGGGGGAGCAATCAAGGCTCACAAGTATAGAGGCAAAAATTGAGTTGCAAGACACAAGTGTAGTTAATCAAGCTACTTCAACACCTCACATTGAGGAAAATAAAGAGATGAGTTGAAATGAGTGCAACTATTGTTGTCTCAAGCACTGGTGCACCAGCATGATCGAGTGATGAAACTCCCTCACCAACTCCCAAAGCAGTGTTAAGCAGCAACACTCCTTCGCTGAGTAAAAGACAAGAAATGTTAGACATCTCACTAGATATTGATGCGAGTCTAGATAAAGTAATTGAGATGCCACAAATATATTTGGAAAATCATACCTTGGAACAAACAATTTTGTTACAAGATATTTTGGTGAAAAAGAAAAGGCAAGAAGAGCTAAGAAGAGAGCTCAAACAAAATAAGGTACTTCACGATGTGAAAAACATTTTTGTTGATGCTTTTGATATTTAAAATTCTGATGAAGAAACCTTAATTATTATTCAACTTGTAAATATTGTTGAACAAGTAAATGCTGGTAATATGGAATCCAATGAGAAACTCATGGATTGGTCAGCAAGAAGATTCAAGAATAAGGTTGTGGATAAAGTTTCCATAACCATTGCTGAGTAGAAAGTGCAATTATAAGAGCATGTACAGGTCATGATAGAACTCATACAAAATGTACAACATTTGTATAATGTTTTGTCAGACGTACGAAGATTCACAAATGATATCCAGGCATAAATACACCAAATTCAAGCTGAGATAAACATATCCAACAACATTATTTCACAGTAAGAAACATCTAGTATGGACTAGTACAATAAGTTAGTGAATGCTCAAGGCACATTGGTCGAGCTTTAGATAGTTGACCGCAACATGAGATTTAAATTGATCTCTATTCAATGGTGTTGATTCCTCATTTAGAGGTCATGCAGAGGGAGATGCAATTAAACTAGGATCTTATCAAAGAAGATCACAATCTCTTAGTGGCTGGTAGCTTAATTGACTTAGTTGCACTTGATTACAGTTGAAGAACCACATTTTGGAGGCAGCAAAAACCACATGGGATCATGCATTGTCCATGATCACCCAAGTTCATCAAACATTCATTGATAAACATGGTTTACTTCCACCCATTAAACCCTAGTCACCATGACATGCATGTTCAAAAATAAGGGGGAAATGAATTTTTTGTCATAGAGTAGAGTATGTGGATGAGTATTCATTTTACATTGTTTGTTCATTACTCATTTTGACATAAGTTATAAGACTTAGGGGGAGAGCTCAAAATCATATCATATTCATGATGATGTAAATATGACAAAGTGTCTTTTAATTATTACAATGTATTTTTTCCACTAATGTCAAAGGGGGAGATTATTGGTATCTCTAACTATTATTGTCTATTAGTGTCAAACACTTTGTCATTTACTAGGTAGATTCAGACTGTCATCACCGTGACTAAGCTACTCTATATATGTCGAGTCGTGTACACAAGTATGTGTGTACTAAGCTCTATAGGAGTTGAGTAAGTATATGATCACTGAGTATTTTCTATATACATGAAGCTCAACACCTATCGAGCATTTTCAAAGCATACAAGTCTTGAGATACACAATACGTGCTGAGCACATTACAGATCAAACTACAACAATACCGAGTATCAGAAAATAGTAAAGGTCAAGCAATGAAGAGTATACATAAAAGTCAAAAATGATACAGATTTTAAGGTAAATTATTTTCAAGACATTATAGAAGGAACATTTAATATATGGAGAGGTTGTTACAGAGAATTTTTTATGTTAAGGACATGGATCACAAATCCCTATATTGTGTGATCAACTATTTAGATGAAGAGGCTAATTATGGAAGCATCTAGAAAACTCTTTATTAAATTCTTTAAATAGAGAAGATCTTAACCTAGATCAGATATATTGATGGGATGAGAGGAGAAGAGTGTGTATGCAAAAAAGGAGAAATATGCAAATGGTGAAGTGAATGATCGAGATTGGATCAGAAGTCAGTGGAAATGTTACGTTATCTCTTAGCAAAGAAATTAACCTAATTAGAGTAATGAAGGGGAAGAAAAGTATTATCAGATCAGAAGAGAGGATTAGTTAGTAAGGAGAAGACTCAAAATCATCTTATAGAACATATCGAGAGTTAAGTACTGAATCAATTCTAACCAACTTGAATCAGGGTAAATCTCTTAACAAATCTTCGTAAATATCCTAACAAAGCCCTTATTTTATTATAAGTGTTAAATCCTCTAACAAGGTGAGACTTGCTAGTCTCAAATGCTTTTAACAAGGCAAACCCCTCACAAGGTAGTGAAAGATTGAGACTGGATCAAAAGTTAGTGGAAGTGTTATGTTATCTCTTAGCAAAGAAACTAACCTAATCAGAGTAATGAAGGGCAAGAAAAGTATTATTAGATCAGAAGAGAGGATTAGTTAGCAAGGAGAAGACTCAAAATCATCTTATAGAACATATCAAGAGTCAAGTACTGAATCAGTTATAACCAACTTGAATAAGAGTAAATCTCTTAACAAATCTTTGTAAATATCCTAACAGAGCCCTTACTTTATTATAAGTGTTAAATCCTCTAACAAGGTAAGAATTGATAGTCTCAAATGCTTTTAACAAGGCAGACCCCTCACAGGGTAGATCATATATTATACTCAAACATTCTAACCATAACATGTTAACTTTATTACTCCAACAATGAAGATTTGTGGGTGTCAACCCCATCCCGGTTTTCTCTTCACCTTGGAGGGTTTTTGGATAACAAATATTGTGTTATGTGTTCATTTTCATGCATGTGATAGATCAAATGTGCATGTTACAACAAGTTTATTGTTGCAAGTTTCACATGCACAAGATAATTGGTGAATGTGTGAATGAATTGTATAAAAGTAAAAGTTCTTAAGATTCTAATTCAACCCCCCCACCCCCTCTCAATATCTTGTTATCATGTTTATACTTCCATCAATGAATAATTGGTATCAAAGCATTGATTCTCTAAGAGAAGCTTAATCACTTGGAGATTAGATCTTGGAGATGAAAGCTTTTAAAATGGACAAGGTCATTGCCAATTAGGTGATTGACATCCAACTCATACTATATAAACTTGATAAAGCAAGAAAAGATTTGAAGAAATCCTTAAAAAGAAAGGAATTGGCTATCCAAGATAAACAATTTTCCTATGAAGAAGTTGAGACTGAAGGACTATTTAAATTAATCAATCCAAATGATAAAGCATCTATAGATATACTTGAAAAGAAAAAAACTCTCGAATGAAGAAATAAGAGGACTGAAAAGAGAACATGAAATCCAATTAGTAAGATTATATGAAGCGACTAAACAGAAGAAGACAAGATTATGCCTGAGGAAAACAAAAGAGTAATGGTTACCATACTTGAAAAAAATGATATCAGATATGCAGAAGCTCACAAACACTCAACCAAACATTATGAATCAACTGATGCTTGCAAATCATGAATTGAATCATAAGAATGTGGAAATAGAAAATCTCAAATAATAGAAGGACATACTAAAAAATGAGAGAGAGTCTATGGAGAGATTCAACAAGCCTAAAGAAGCAATGAAATTCTTTGAAGAACTTATAAATTCATCTAGTAGTACTAATGGCTCAAAGCATTCATATACTAAGCAAGGAGAATCATCTAGGAGTGGAGAACTAAGGAATACAAAGTCAAAGGACAAACCAACATGCTATCACTATAGAAAACTTGGTCATATTGCAAACATTTGTCAAAGAAAACATGGTATGCAAAACCTTAAACCTACGTTTACCATTTACTATTTTTACTACAAGAAACAAGGACACCAAATACATGAGTGTAGGTCAAGAATGAGGAATGGATCTAGTGCACCTAGATTTGAAAGATATTGCCATAGTTGTCAAAAGTATGGGCATAGAGCATATAAGTGTATATCTCAAACCAAACCTTATTGGACAAATCATAGGCAGAGTTATGCACCTAACAATGAATGTTCCAAATGTCACAAGTTTAGACATATAAACAAGTATTGCAAGACTCAAGTACATACAAAAAATTAGATAAGAGACAAAGACAAGGGAAAAGTAAAAGTCCTTAAGATTTTGATTCCCGCCCCGCCTCTTAGTATCTTGTTATCTTGTTTACACTTCCATCAATCAATAGGAGCCAAGAAGAAAATTATATAGTGAATTAGAAGATTTGAAAATTCCAAAACATTATAGGGTTGTCATCCATATGTTATATGACCAAGTATAGGAAAAAATTAGAACCAAACATGGCTTATTAGAATCATTTGAAAGTGATGTTAGGTTTAAGTAAGACTTTCCTTTATCCCCTACTTTATTTGAGATATACATTCAAAAAGTAGATGAATGACTAGAGCAATTTGGTGGTGGTAGGGTTGATTTGATCAATAATGTAATAAAGCTAGTCCTATATACAAATGACCTTATTTTAATAACAAAAAACATGTGATTTGAAGGAACACTTGAAATCTCTTGAATTGTTTTTCCATGAGGTGGAGATTCAAGTGAACACTGACAAAATTGTCATGATCTTTACCTTAGAAATAAAGAAGGTCCATAGAGAATTTATCTTTGAAGAAAACCCTTAATAAGTGGTCAATGAATATAAATAAACGTCTTGATTTTTATGATAAATTCGATTGAGAAACATATGGAGAGAAAAAGCTACAAAAAGGATGGAGAGCATTGCACTAACTATAAAATAGATGTAGAATTGTTGCACCATGGAACTAGAGAATGAAGAAAAATCTTTTTGGACCTTTAGTGGTTATAGTTGTACTATATGGTTATGAGGTATGAGGAATCAAACACTTCAACAAGTAAGTGGAGAAAGATAGAGAGACAAAAAATATATTTAATCGCAAGTAATCTTAAACTTAAAACATCTATTGTGAATGAGATTGTCTTGGCAGAGACAAGGGCCTTTCCCATTGAAGTAACTATTATGTCGCGTTTATTAGCCTACTGAAGAAGATTTGAAAACATGGAGTTAGAATGCTAGCCAAAATGGCAACAAAAGGAGAAATTGGATAGAACATAGAGCATGCAAGTGAAAAAAAAAATGTTTTGAATATGTGGGACATTAAAATAAGTGAGTGCCCAAGAACCAATAGGAAAATAAATCACATGTTCAAGGTAGACTCAAGGAAAGCATGTGGCGTGAACATCTTGAGAGGAAAAATGAGTACAACATTAGGTGTTTGAATTCCACACATGATCATACTAAAAATAACTATACAAGAATGGGAAAAAAAATGGAAAACAAAAATATTAATTGCCTAGATAAGAACTGGTTCACATTAGCTAAGTTGTGAAACCAGACAATGGAAGATATGTAAAGAAGAGTGGGTAGATAAAAGATGTTACTATTGCACTCAAGACATGGTGAAGAACAAATAGTATTACATCATAGAGTGCTTGGTGTACAAGGATATTTTGGACCAATTACATGGATACACTAAATATAAATACCTTAAGCAAGTTGTTTAAACAAGAAAATATTTAAAAGGTTGCATATTTCCTGATCATGAAACAAAACAAAAGATCCAAGCTATATATATATATAAGCAAATCTAGTCATGAGAGCCCTCTAATATAAACTCCATTACTTGTCTTGTTTGCTAGCTACCAGTAGGCCCCATATACTATTTCACCTTATAGACATTATTAGAATACTTCATTTCAATATTGATAGCAATATCACAAGTTTTTTGAGTCTTTGATTATTTGTATATTAATTTTACCAATTATTATTACCTTTTGTTCACTCAAGACATTTCAATCTTTTAAGAAACAATTTTGATATTATATTTGGATGTTTCTTATTTGTTCCAAATTTAATGATTTTTTTTTTCTCATAATGCATTTCTTTAAAGGCTATATAACCTTATGTTGGTCCCAACATGTATAGGGAGGTTAATAAGCATCATTTGTAAAATCAGTTACTTTCACTCCTATTTCAAATATGCTAACTAACAACCACTTGATTGTCAACAAGAAGATAAGTGTAGTAAAATAAAACCAAATATGCTCATATACAAAAGTATTCATCAATGGAAATGACCCAAATTTTATATGTGGAAACCCTCGATGTGAGGATGAAAACCATAGTGGGGATATATACCCACTACCATTTTACTACAGGTAAAAGGTTTCCCTATTAAGAGCTACAACATGTTCCTTCTGAGAACTCATTCTATCAAGAATGTTAGTAACTTGTTAGGATTACAAACAACCTATTAAGGCTACTTGGTTACAAGATTTAACACTCCTTCTAAGTGTCACCTCGTTAGAGGATTTAAAAAATGCTTACTAGTAAAGCATGTTCATTTAGGAGCTTACAAGATGATTGCAATTGTTAGAAAGAAATCAAAAGTGTGATCTAAGATATATAACACTTGTTTTCTTGAAAGATTTCTAGTGTCTACCTTGTGAGATGTCATGATCTCTCTCTGCCTCTTGGGCACACTTGGTGATATCATTTTGTATCACTTTTCTTTTTAGCTCACCCTGCATGTAGTGCACACTACTGACCCTAGTTAGATCTAGCTCTTTGTGTCTATCTTCTCCTTAACAACTCTTGCTTTCATTCTTTCCTTCTTCCTCTTTGGGTTTGTGTGGCATTTTTTTTTTCTCTTATTTTCTCTTTCCTAGATCTCTATCTCTAAATACTCACAGTTTCATTCCTTTTCTACACGTGCTAAATGCGTGAAGTTTTTCCTTATCGATGAGTGTCAAAACCCTAAGAGAGTATCCCACTCAAACCAGTAAATTCAAAATTTAAATTCAAACTATTGAGTAGTTCATGAGCAACGTATGACACCTACAATGTAGGGTCTAGACTGGTCGTGCAATCCATCTACTCTAGGTCTTGTTTGAATTCAATTGTCCTTTCCCTGCTCTATCATTCTTGTTAGAGTAAAAGACAACTTTGAATTTTCTCCATACCTGTTCTGCCATGTCATAGTGATGACTCCTTATGCTAATTATATTAGCTTCTCCCTTTTCTTATCCTCCTGTGCAGACTAATGAAGACTTCTTTAAGTGAGTGAGGTAATATATCTCTTTGACTACCTGCCAATCAATGACAACACACTTATACCAACTATACTTCATGTTTCCAAGGTGATTGGTTGGGTCAACAATCTCCCCCCTTGGCATTGATAATGAAACATATACCTTTATTTTACTAGAGGCTGGTAGAATCTTTACCCATGCATGGACTTGCCATTTTCCTTCTCCTTGTTGCTCCTTCTGGTGTGTCTTCATCTTGCTTTTTTTCCTACATTTTCTCCCCCTTTGTATATCATCTTCCTTTTCTTCATTTTCTCCCCCTTTCTTCATCATCTTCAGTTTCTCCCTCTTTCTTCATTTGTCTCCCCCTTTTTGTCATCAATGACAAAGGGTATTTATCTTTTGTAGTCTCCAGCATTTTCTTCCAAGTCATTGGTAGCTTACAGAGTGCTCTGGTTAGATTGGTCAATGTCCGTAGGCATTATTCCATTCCTTCAATGGTGTCTTCAACACTTGTGGAAAGTAGCACGTCTACCTCTCGAATGTGGCCTTAGATAATGCCTATGAGTGAAAATAGAAAACATTGTAGCTCAAAGAGGTTGAAGTTCCTCTTGTGTTGTTTTATCGCAATCTGGTTGATCTGGTGAAGTTTTTCATGAATCTAATCGGTGTATATGCACTCAATGAACTGGTTGACATGTCAAAAGTTGTTTTAGTGGTTTGCAATCTCTCATGTGTAGATTTTAGGATGCCATTGAGATCGATTAAAAAGTTTTGAGAATTTGATATTCTATGGAGTGTTGGAGAAATGTCCTTCAATAACTTTATTGTATTGTGTCTTGCTTCTTCAAATTTGTACAAGCGATGCTTAATCAGTTGGTTGAGCTTTTCCTTCTCATTCCAGTTGTTGAGTGAGCATGTTGTGTCACTAATGTTTGAATGTTGCAAGGTGTGCTTTAGTTGATCAATAAGATCACTATTAGTGTCATATTGCACATAACCAAGTATTTATGTGATCAACTTCTTTGCTTTGATCAAAGTGTGTGCATGTTCTTTTCACAAGCTTGCTTTCTTTACTATTGTAAGTTTCTTTAATAGGTGATTATGGTGATCAAGTTCTTCACTGTTCAAATCTTGCACATTGTCAATATACTTATCTAATTCAATTTGGATCATCTCAAGATTTTCTACTCCTTGAGTATTCCTCTCATATAGTTCTCTTCCATGTTCTGAGCTTGTGGATGATGAAGACAAGGATGACAATTTTATCCTCTTCGTCCTTATCTTTTTGGATTGTTCTAAATCAGTGATTCCCAGTTGCAACTTTCTCTTTGTAGATGTGGCCTTTATGAAGCTTTTGGTCTTCTCAGGTTCCAAGTGAGTGAATGGTTGGTCATCTGTCTTCTATGCATCTCTTTGTTCTTGTGAATGTTTTTTGACAATGTCACTTCTTGGATTACTTTTGCCTTTGTCTAGTACTTTTGTGGCTTCTGTTGATGTGACTTCCTCCATGTGTGATGTCTCTATTGGCTTGATTGATTGATTATTGCCTTCATCCCTCCTTTCTTCATGATGGGTTGTGCATGATTTCCTTGTTTTTGTGGCCAATTGCTTCACAATTGTCTTCATATCATCAGTTGATCTTTTTGTTGCTAAAGTGTCATGAGGTTTTATTAGTTTTGGTGACACTTCACCCTCTATAACCATTGTGCCTCTGGTTGTTGTATATTTTTCTTCTCCTGGTGAGGTCAGAGGATTGAAGGTGACTAGTTCTTCATCTAGTTCTTCAACATACCTCGTGTTTGATTGACCTGCTGGGGCCAATGAGTGAGATCCCTTTTACTTTCCCTTTATCATTTGGATTTCCCCTTGTTAGGAGCCTTTGTTTGTCTTATGGGTTTTAGAACACACATGAGCTCCATTTGATTTATAATTGATATCAAGTCTTTGATTTCCCTTTCAAACATTACCTTTCCTCTACTTGTTGTGATTAGTGCAACATTCTCTTGAGTTAGGAATTTTGAGATGTATGCTCCTACATACATTTGCCTCTCCAATGGGGTATACTCTAGCCTAACCCTTCATAGTGCATCAATGAGAATTCATTTAAGTTGTGTTTCTATAACTTGCCACTTCTTTACTGTAACTTCTTCCAATTCCTTTGGTAGGTCCTTTTTCACCATGTCAGATGTTTTCCAAAAATTTCTAATGCTAACTAGTACTAAACTTATTACACTACTCTAGTCCTTCTCACTCATTAGTATGTATCATAATCTTATTGTGTTGCAATTCCCATTGTTAAAAATATGGTTGATTATATCCTCAATTAAGAGTGGAGGAGTAAGATTGCCACATCCTCTTATAGGTTTTGTCATTCTCGGTGATGATGTACCAATGGATGAGATTGTTCTTCCCTATACTAGTGCGGGTTTTGGTTTTTTCTTGGCCACTTATTTAGCCTTCTTCTTTTTACTATAATCTTCCTCACTTGACTCTACTTCTGGTGAGGTAGTCTCTTTTCTTGAGTCAATATTTATTTCTTCTCTTTCTTGCCTCCTATAGTTTGTAGCTTTGGTACTAGTTGTCTTCTTCTTCTTGTTTGCTTTATTGGCTTCCTTTTTGTTTTCTTCTTTGACTGTTTCTAGCATGTCTACTATGCTTCTTTGAACTGTGTTGGTACCTTGTAGCAATAGCCTGTTGTCTACATGCATTGACAATATTAGTTTAATAAAAGTCCTTGACTCTCCTTCTATTATCTCATACTAAAATCCAGTAAGCTAGTGGGTTCTTGGCTTCACAGTTTGAATCATACATGTGTTTTTCCATGCTAGAAAAATTACATCATGTTTTTTATTCTTCTACTAGGGTAAAGGGTATCCTTTCCCTTTTCTTCATTATGTCCTTGAAACTTTCAAAGTATCTCTTGAACAAATTGTCCTTGTTGTCTCTTAACATTATGTATGATTTGTAAACTTGTTCACAAATTGGCTCATCCTTCAACCAACTGACACTGCCTTGTCCAAGAAATTGTCATGCAAAATAGAAAAAATATACATACTAGGAGAGCTCCAAACTTGAATAGGTGTACCTTAGGGTTCTCTTTAATCTTCATCATGTTCATCATCACTTGCTCCTACAACCACCCACCTAGGTCAAGTGGTGTACCTTTATGAATGATTTGATATGCTGCATGTACTGCTCTATAGGGTATGCTATTGGACTTGTTAGAGAAGTGGAGTCTGTATGCAATTTCTATTATGGAAAAATTCATTTAAGGGTCAAGAATTTCATCAATAACCAATGCTCGCCCTACCTTCTTTGCACCGATCATCTTACAACTTCATTGAGTGTAATTCTTCTTGTGTTTGGCCATGCTCCAGTTTCATTTAGTCCTATTACCCTAAGAAAGACTTGCTTTGTGATTTAATAGGGTTTATCAAGCTACATAAATTTTCCACGTACTTTGCTTAGTACCAGTCTTACCTAGTCCTCATGAATGACATCAGGCTATGCAGTGCAATGTTCTACTAAATAATTGTGACCATTCTTTTTTCAAAACATCTTCTAAAAATGTAGAGAATGCTTCATACACCTTGTCTTCTCCTAATTCCACAATATTTGCACTCAAGTATGCACTTACATCTTCAAGAAGTAAGACCTCTTTGGGTAGTGAGGATAATTCAACTATTTGGTTTCTTGTGTCTCCTTCCTAAGGTAATTGCATTTTTTGGTTTTAAAAGCTCTTCGTTGTTGAAAAACTCACTTTTGGGCATGTTGTCTTCCATGACACTCTTAGCCTTTATGAGACAATTATCTTTGTTAGATATGGTGTCAAGCACCTAAAATTTCATAAATTTTGTTGGTGGTAGAGATGGCACACAATTGACAGCTGGGTTTTTCTCTGATTTGCTTATCTCATGAGTTTAGAGTTCACAAAGTGATTAATCAAACCCTTCTTTAGCCTATTTGTACCTTTTGGTGATTTATCATTAGGTTTACATTAGTGATAAATGGTAAACAAAATGATTAATTACCTATCTTTTCACATTAAATGTGCATGATCCGTGCAACAACAATCACATTCTCATCATTCTCTCTTTCTCGATACAAACTTCCTATACTTTCTTGGTTCTTTAATCTACCAATTTTGAATAGGGGACTGATGTCTAAAGTATGATTTGTCATCCAACCCCTTTTAAGCTTGAGTAAGATTAGTTCATTATAGAGGTCTTAGCAGTAACTAGTGAGTTTTCTACCTCCTCAGACTTGGCTTCTTTGTTCTCATCTACTTTTCGTGCCCATATTTTGTTGAAGTCCTTTCCGAATTCCTCCTTGTCCACTACCTTTCTCTCTCCTTTGTACTCCATGTTGTACACTTGGGCTGCTTTCATTGATCTACAATCTTTAGCAAGATGCCCTATCTTGTTGTAGTAGTAATGGGTCATGTTTGTTCCTTTCCATGGTTTATAGCGGTTCCTATGTTTGATTCTTTTCTTCTAATGTTCAACTGTATATCCTCTGTTCTCATAGGTTGAGCATGCAGGAGTACTGAGCATGTTTTTCCAACCAGAATTGGAATGTAAGGCCCACACTAGTACCCTCTTCTAGATCTGGATGAAAGAAATATGGTTAGGAGTTAATTGAGTTATGATTTATATTTTGTTGTTTTACTAAGGGATCCTATAGGAGATTAATGTAGATGTTGATACTTATCCAGCAAGAGTAGGTCGATAAGATAAGACCACGTGGAAATGAGATTTAAAATGTCCAAGACAAGAACCTGACCATGAGACACTATGGATGATCTACGAGGCAGTTAGGAAGGATAAAATAACACTCAGTCTACTAAGAACAACTATGAGCATAGGTTATGATGATAATCAGACCTATGGGTATGTTTGAAATTGGTTCTAAATTATTACGACATAATTAATGGAACATTTTAACAGTCTGTGGAGTTAAACCTGCAAAATCACATAAACCTCTCATAATGAGATAAAGGGATATTGCTAGGAACATCACTATGTTTAACTTGATCTAAAGTTACTAGTTAACCGGTTTGTACATCCGTGATTTTCACCTAGGACCTATATGTTAAGATCCATTTTATATTGGTTTTACGATTTATTAAAGATGACTCAGAGTTTCATTGTTATGTGAGAAAGAGCTGTGATGATACTCTAATTGTAAAATGACTTATATTAAGAAAGATTATTGTTGATACACATTTTCAATATTTCAATGTTTTTAAATATTTTATGAGAATGATAATGCAATGTTTTGAAAATATGCACTTAGATGAAAGTTAAATGGAATACGATATTGCAATGTTTATGGATAGTGCTTAGAACAGAAACGATTAGATGACAATTAATTGTATACGTTAATGAGAAGTATGAGATATTGGATCTATGATGTACGTGTTTGTAGGTATCTTATATTATTATATTGGGTTACTGATGTTTAAATTGAGTGTGCAAGGAAGTGGAACTATGGAAACTTTACAGGGAAACAAGGCATAGACACATGTTTAATGACTCTGCTAAGGTGAATCTTTGTAAGATTCGTAAACCTCGTTGTGACGTGCTTATTTCGTGAACGTGTGATGCATGTGTGTGATATGTTCCTCATGTGTAGATTTTGAATATGTTATGGGTGACGTTCTAGTGCATTTTGTGTGTGCCATTTAGCACTTGCACTTGTTATGGGTAATGACATGTTGTTCTTCAATGGATCACGTGGCCACCTTGCTCCGTGTTATATGCCTCCATTGAGAAATTCAATTATTATCTTAGTTAGGAGAGGGCAAGGTTGTCACCTTTTTAAAAAAAATTGCAATTTGAACTACTTAGCTTTAGGAGGGTCATAGAGTAACTTTAAGGCCAATTGTGATTAAAATTAACTTTATCCATGATATTACTATAGGTTAGGGGGTTATAAATGACCTCTATGGTGTCTAGTGGACTTAGGAGACCCCATGAAAATGACATTCTTGAGTGAATCCGAAAATAAGAGGGTTATAAATAGAGGCATGGCTGAAAATTGAAGCTCACTTGGAAACTCTCTACTACTTTTAGAGACTAATAAGGCTGAAGAAAGAGAAGGGAGCTCTACTGCAAGTATTCATTGCCTTGCTTGGAGGAAGGTTGGTAACATGATCCATGAAGTCTCTTCATTTTTGCATGTAGGTTAGAATGGTGTTTTCATTACATGATGGGATTGTGGTGTCTCGTGGTGTATTTGTGAATAGATCTTGTTGTATGTTGCATGTGGGTAGTGTTGTGGGAGTCTTTCTTAAATGTGTTGTTTCATGTTATATGTCTTGTGAATGGGGTGTGAGGCATCACTCACCCTTGGGAGGGAAGAGATGCCTGGGGTGAAGGGGTTAGTTGGGCTCACACGTGGAGTTGAAGAGTTCTCCCTTGTGTGGAGATGGTTGAATATGTTTTATGGCATGCAAATTATCTTGCTCTCTTGCATCTTGGGAGGTATAAGGAGGTATGTAGAAGGGAAGATGCTTATTGCCCCGAAAGGACATTTTGATATTGAAAAGAATTGCCCCGAAAGAGCATTTTGATATTGCAAAGATGTGCAAATTGTGAATAAAGGCTAAGAAATCCTCCTCATGATGAGAACCCACCTTCATCCGATTCTTGATTCATTTGTTGAATCTTTGTGCAAAGCCTTGGGATGGGGTGTGTTAAGATTATATTGTGTAATCCTATCCATTTATTGTGCATATGCATGGCATGTGAATGTGAAGCATGAAACTGTTTATACCTTGTTTCCCTAAGCTTGGTGGGTGGCCCCCTTGAGGCCTAGGTTGGGAGGTGAGCCTCCATGGTTCCATTTGTTTTTTTTATTGCAGGTAGACATCTTGAAGAATTTGGAAGTTGATGTTCATGAGATTCTTCTTTGTATAGAAGAGGAACTTAATTGTTGTGTTGCAAATAGAGGAAAGAACTCCATTTTATTATGAGAAGTCATAATGTTGAAAAGTGTTGTTATTAGTCTCATGTAATTGCTAAAAGAGTGACTGTGAGATTCCTTGTTGCAAGTTATATCTTGGAAAGAGACTGACTCAAGCATTTGATATCGTCAATTCCTCAAGTTTTAGGAAAATTGTTTAAATATTTGATGATCAACATTGTTTAAATGATTGATGCTCAGTATTGGATTCAAACTAGATGTAAACTATGAATTGGATAACAATAGTTTTGGAGATAACTTAAATTTACTAAATAGAAATGTTATGATGCTTTCCTTTGCAGTTGTTAGTTGAGTTACAATGGATTTCATTCTTGTATTCAACTAGTTATTCTAGTTAGTAAATGGCTATGCAAGTGATTACATTATGTAATATAGAGGTTATGATATATTTTAAATTTGATGTTCATGGGATAAGTTAGCTTGAAATTCACAAAAGATCCATGTAAATTTTAGTTGAAATTGCAAGAGAAAAGATCTATGCTAAACTTGCTTAATATATAGAAAAACAAAAAAAGACAAGAAATGAAACAAGCCTATAGATACAAATTAGTTGAGTTACAATGGATTTCAATCTTGTATTCAACTAGTTATTCTAGTTAGTAAATGGCTATGTAAGTGATTACATTATGTAATATAGAGGTTATGATATATTTTAAATTTGATGTTCATGGCATAAGTTAGCCTGAAATTCACAAAAGATCCATGTAAATTTTAGTTGAAATTGCAAGAGAAAAGATCTATGCTAAACTTGCTTAATAGATAGAAAAACAAAAAAAGACAAGAAATGAAACAAGCCTGTAGATACAAATCTGCCCTCTGGAAAATGTATGGGCTAACAACCTATTCTATTACAGACATTAAAATAATAATTTAAAAAAAAAAATAAAAAAAATCAAGATAGATACTAACATGTCATCAAATATAACTTTAAAATGTTAACTAGGTAGTGATAAGATGGCAATGTAAATCTATTTATTAACACCTTCTAGGGCGACCTAGCATTTAATGGATGTCAGAATATGTTTGAAAAAATAAAAAAAAATAAAAAAACTTCCCTAGGTTGAAAGGGGAAAGAATATACATATTACATGGCAAATCAAAAACAAAACCACTAAAGAAAATACCCACCACATCCTAGGTGCCTTCATCTTACAAAAACCCATTGATTATGGATTCGATGGCTGTCTTGTCAAGTGTCCACCTTCCTCATGCTACCAAGTCAAGGCTGAAAAACGTGGGCAGCAAGAGAGGTGACCTTGTGGAGGGCAAAGTGCAGATTTCCAAGAGTTTAAAAGTCAAACAAAGCTGCCCTTATTTATGGTTATATAGGTGCTAAGGAAGATGTATAAACTAGAGCCTGGTACTTTGCCAACCACTGACGCCTAATTGGAAATATGGCTCACGTGGGCAAGGAAGAAAGTGCTGTTGGAAATTTAAATATATGTGCAGCACATAAAACTTGAGATTATGATGTGACCACATAGGTTTGGGTAATCTGATAGGATAGTGTAGGTTGAAGATATTAAATAGAGTATGTTGATGGGGTGGGCATAAATATTTATAGGTTATAATTTAGCACACTTTAAATGTAGTAGTGACATTAAGTATGATAGATATACATTAGTAGATCTTTGATAATTAGTTAGTGTATAAATAATATTTAAAATAATGAATAGAAGAGAAAATTGAAAATGATCCTTGTGGTTGTTAAATGAATTATGTATGCATTAAGGGATGGTAAATTGGATTTATCTTTTCAAGAAAATTGATTTAGGTGTTGAATAGATTGTGTTTTCCTATAATCATTAGATAACCGTAGGGATATTACATAAACGTAAGGTCCAAGTAATAAACGTTCATTGATAATAATGATGATTAAATGGGGTACAATCACAATCATGTAACAGGAAAATAATAATAGTAAGAATAAAAATATATATTAAATAAGAATTAAAATACAATGATAGTAACTAAGTGATAGAAAGGATTAAGTTGACATAGGATATAGAATTGAGAAATGTATGATCTTCCTGTGAATCAAGAACACCAGTATTAGATACTATGAGGAATTTTCTACTATGATGAATTATATATAAATGTGATATATGTTGTCAGCTATATTTATTAAAACTTTAGGCATATTATGAATTGCTTAGACGGTATGGGAAGCATTGAACCTGACGATAGTATTTTAATGACAATTGAGGATTAATTGCAATAGCTTATATTATGTAATAGTAATCTAATGAATAAAGAGTACATATTTAAAAGTAAGTAAAGGTAGTTCCAAATATTAGTAATCATATTAATCCTTTGCATATTAACAATAATGACATTATAATAGTAATGGTATTGTAATAATTAGATGATGGGACTCTTATGTACTTCATCCTTAAAATCTTCACCTGTACCCTGATCCAAGTTGGGATTACACTCGCACATCATAGTGCCTCATATTTGGGCTTGTTCCCATGGCATCTCAACGTAGTAGTTTTCTAGGATTAGCAACCATGTATTCCCTCTTGAGATCTTGAATTCATAATCCGGGGAAGATAGTTTCATTCCTTCACCTCTCTTCATCAAGTCTAAGTTATAGTAAACTAAGCCTTTATCTTACCTTGAGCCTTCAAAAAAGAAGAAGAAGAAAAGTTGTGTTTTGCCTCATAGTTTTGCCTCGTAGAATTATGGCAAGACATGGAGGTTCTCTAAGATTGCTGATTTTTCTATTGTTTTGATTTGCATACCTCAACCTTTTGTCCGTACTTGTTACAATAGTAACAATGCCCATCAAACCTTTTCTCATGAAAATGAGACAAACATTCTTGGGAGGAGTGGCCTTACAAGTGGCATGTGTTATGATACCCATAAAAGGTATATTGCACATTGGATGTAGCTTTTTTGTGCTAGCATACATTTGAGGCGTGACCTACTCTGCCACAACAATGATAGGTTGGTTTATTAGGTTTCTTACTTATAGACAATATTTTCCCTTGTCCTTGTTTGGTTTGGGTCTTGCTTTCAAATGTTTCCCTAGCTTTAGTTTTGTTTTCTCCTTTATAACTAAGACTAATTGTATCCTTGATCCTTCTTCGAGCTTTGAATTGCTCATTTATCTTCTCTAAGTTGTCGTTGAACCTTCTCATCTTCTCGTTTCTTTCATTTGTGCTTCTCAGTTCCTCAGTTAACTTTAGAATCTCCTTGTCCTTTTGTTTTGCATACTTTTTGTATGCTCTCTTTGCTTCCATGGCTTTACCTAGTACTTTCTTAGCTTTCTTGAGAATCAATGTATTATCATCTTTCTCCTCTTGTACTTGTCACATTTTATCTAATGCTTCCTCCAACTCTCTCTCTAGCTTTGACACTAATTTGTTCAACTTCTTGTTATTCATTGTAAGGTCAGAGATAGTTTCTTCGGATCCATCTAAGCTGCTATGTTCTTCCATTTGTGCAATAATCTCTTGGCTCTTTCTTAGTTTCTTTACCATCTTCTTTCTTTTTCTAGTGACTCCATCATCTTACCTTTTAGATCTTCTATAGTGTCAAGAGCTTCTTCATATAATTGATTGTACTTCATGGTTGCTATATGATCTTCTCTCAAGTTCTGAGGCTTACTACTATTAGGGTCCAGGCTTTGATACCAATTGTTGGTCCCAACAAGTACTAAGAGGGTAAGGGGGTGAATCATTACCATCTTTAAAACTGATTACTTTCACTCCTCTCTCAAATACACTAACAACCACTTGATTGTCAACAAGAAGATAAGTGTAGTAAAATAAAACCAAATATGCTCATGTACACAAATATTCATCAATGGACATCCAAATTTTGTATGTGAAAACCCTTGATGTGAGGATGAAAACCACAATGGGGACAATATGCCCACTAGCTTTTTATTGTAGATAAAAGCTTGCCCTATTAAGAGCTACAACTTGTTCCTTCTGAGAACACATCCTATCAAGAATGTTAATAACCTGTTAGAATTACAAATAACCTAGTAAGGCTACCTGGTTACAAGATTTAGCACTCCTTCTGAGAGTCATCTTGTTAGAGGATGTAACAAATTCTTACTATTAAAGCATGCTTGGTTAGGAGCATACAAGATGATTATAGTTGTTAGAAAGTAATCAAAAGTGTGATCTAAGATATGTAGCACTCCTTTGTTTGAAAGATCTCTAGAGTTTACCTTGTGAGATGTCATGATCTCTCTCTACCTCTTGGGCACACTTGGTCATATCCTTTTATATTACTTTGCTTTTTAGTTCACCCTTCTTGCAGTGCACACTACTGCCTCTAGTTAGATCTGGCTCTTTGTCTCGATCTTCTCCTTAACAACTCTCATTTGTCATTATTTTCTTCTTCCTCTTTGGGCTAGTGTAACATTCTTTCTTCTTTTTTGCTTATGCTCTCTATCTTAGTTCTCTATCTCCACATTCTCACTTTTTCATTCCTTTTTCACACACGTTGAATGCATGAAGTTTTTCCTTATCTATGGGTGTTGAAACCCTAGGAGAGTATCCCACTCAAACCAGTGAATTCAAAATTTAAATTCGAACTGCCGAGTGGTTCATGAGCAACTTGTGACACTTATGATGTAAGGTCTAGACTGGTGGTGCACTCCATCTACTCTAGGTCTCGTCTAGATTTAGTTGTCCTTTCTGTTCTTTTCCGTTCTCGTCAGAGTAAAGGACAACTTAGAATTTTTGCCATACCTTTTTTCTCATGTCATAGTGATGACTCCTTATGTTGACCATGTTATCTTCTCCCTTGTCTTATCTTTCTGTACGGATCGGTGAAGACTTTTAAATAGTGCGTGAGGTAATATATCTTTTTGACTGGTTGCAAATTAATGACAACACACTTATACAAACTATACTTCATGTTGCCAAGATGACTAGTTGGGTCAACACCTTATGTCCCCATGCGGTTGCTTAAGCACAATTTTAGCTTAAATTTAAGCCATTAGAGTGTCCCCATGGAAACTTTTAATCTTGGGAGAATGATAAATTGGAATTTTCCACATTAGTGAAGAACTATTATTTAGGAATTGAAAATAAACTATGGGAAAAATGGGGGTGAGGGGGCTAGAAATAAGTGGTGACTGCTTATTGTGAAAAACTACACAAGTCATCATCATATTTTTTTAATCTCTTTTTAAAAATCGGTTATCTTTTTGTTTCCAAATATATATTTTTAAGAAATATATTTAAAATTCTATTTAAAAATAATATTTATGAGGTTGCCTTAAAAATAAGCCGCAAACTTTACCATTCAGGGGTCATCTGCTCCACAAATTGTTTCACAAAAAGTAAACTACACATGGTACCTACTCTAAGAGATATCCCCTCTACCTAGCCCAACAACCAACGCCTTGTATCTTAAGTACATAATATGAATTAAGGCTACACTAACACCATGAGTGAGGTCATCAACTAACAAGCCATCTTCAATCCAGAGAGAACTACCCACAACCTCACTTTAAACTTCAATTCCAAATATCATTAATTTCTGGTCCATAATGCAAAGATTTAGTTGTAATGATACTTATATGTTATCCCTGGGTAGATCCTTTAACAATTTCATATCCTTAAGGTGTTGGTGTAGCGACTATATCCCCAATGAGCCCTCTCCACCACCAACACATGCTTTTGGTGTGATGACCAAATCTACATAGTCTTAGAGGGCAGGTCATTGGTTCGAGGCCTTCTCCCACATGATAAATGGTTGTATTTGCTCCATCGTGAGGGATATTGGGGTAGCAACAATATTCGCAATCAGCCCTCACCACCACCACTTGATGGCAAAATCTACAAAAGATAAAAGATAATAGTTGATCCATGATGTTTGGAAAATCCTCGTGTTTTACTTAGGACTCTTCCCCGTCTTACTTCACGATCATGCGTTCTCAATACGAGGGCCCGACTATAAAGAGTTCGGACACTGGACCAAGCTTTGAAGGATCGGTCGTTCAAACAATTTGAGTACACTTCGGGGCACAGACCACGTTAATGACGACTGGAAAAAGTTGGCTTGTAACATTACATCCTGGTGAGAGATTTCTCACAAAATAATAGCCTATCGGCTAATTATGTAACCCGCGAGACCACAATTTCATTAAAACACAAGGAGGGTACCTCAAGTTTGATCTGCCACGAAAAGGGAGGAAGAAGCGACGATGCCACCAGCAATAGCAATGGTCAGGCACATCTGTGACATGCGCATCCTACTTCTCTTCGCAGCTGTACTCTTCATCGTCATACAGGTTCTTACTTGTCTTACCCGACTTTCACATTTACACATCACTTCAACTAAACTAAAATTAAGCACAAGCTGTTAATTTTTTAAGAAAAAAGATCCAGATCTAGAGCTATCTGATCTTTGTTTTTGACGGTTAGGTCAAATATATGTTACCAGTTTTATGTTGATGGCTGTATGTGGCTATGTTGTGTAGTAGAGAATTTATGTAATTAATCAGACGCCAATGGAGTTACCTGAATTTCTGATAGAAATCAGCAAAGCCTATTTTTCATAGGTCTCTATTTGAGCTTTGAAATTCCGTTAGTTACTTGAATTGCTTGTGAGTTTCATATATAAGAGTGAGAGAGAACCATAAATATAGTGAGAAATGTTCCTTTGCTTTTAGAAAATGCGTTTGATATACTAATTTTCCATCTTCGTAGGTTGTGAACCTTAAAAAGCATTTTTTCGTTTATACTTTTTAAGCCAGAGTATGCTCCCTTGTTGGCAAGGAAAAGGTCGGGATAAGGGAAACGCTATTTAAAAATGAATCTTTTTTAAGAGGTCGATGTCGGCAATCTGCAGGGTTATATACTGCGGCTAGATCTTTGCTTGATGCCAGTAGGATGAAGGGCCGGTGGTTACTGTCACTGATAGATTAGGGTTTTGTGATATCCTAATGAAAGCATCCAATTTTTCAGCTTATTCGAAGAATACAGGTTGAATCATAAAATAAAGACAATGAAATTTGGTAAAACTGATGAAAGATGTTCTTCACATTTCTAATTGATAGCAGATTCTAAATGACACAGATATGCTTGTACCTCACACACAATGTATGCTAATTTTTATGGAAATGATCTTTCTTCATTTGACATAAGAAACTTGAAAGACCCTATGTCGCTTTTTCGAGGTCATCTCCAGTGTGCAGAAGAGTCGACAGATACAATGGTGTTAATAGTGGATATGCGATTTGAAGCAAGAAAATATGTCCCTTTTCTTTGTTGCAATAGAAAGTATTCTTTGGTAAGGAAAATTTAGTTAGCCTTTTCAAAATGGCTAAGTTTACACAAAGTAAGATACAATTTGGATAGGTGGAAGTGGACAATGGAGTATTTATCTAGAAGATTCTGGTGAGATTTTGTCATTCTTGAAATAGGATTAAATAATAAACAATAATAAGTAAGTTAAAAATATAAAAGAATGAAATTAAAAATAATTAAAATTTAGTTAAGTTCAACAAATGGTCAAAAGGTAGGAATGCAAAAATTGTTTCTCCCTCAAATGAAAGGGACAGAAGAGAACTTAATTTGAGTGGGAAAGATAGGGAGGAAGAAAGAGTGGAGCAGAAGCATTAAAGAAGGATAATGGAAAAGGAAAGGGAAGGAAATAATAAAAGTGACTTAAAAAAGGTGAAGGATTGTGACTCTTTGAAAGCATTGTGATCTGTAAGGTCCATGACTCTTTTTGAAAGGGTTATAATTATGAAGGTTGTAACTCTTCGAAAGAGAAGTTATTATGAAAGGTCATGGCTTTTGCCAAAGGTAGACATGATGAAGAGGTGTAAACTCTCCCTCACATGGGAAGATATAAAAAAGAAGGATTAAATGAAACGAGGAAAAAAGGAGCAGAGGAGATCTATAGGAGACTCAGAGCAGAAATATAAGGAGGGATCTGAAATAAGAATTGAGAAGGGTATAAGAAATAAGATAAGTAGATGTAGAAGAAGAAGATATGGAGATCTTAAATGGGTTATGTGCAGATTTGAAAAGTAGTACAGAAAGATTTGAGAAGTGAGAGATAGGAAGTGAAAGGAGCAGCAGTTGTTGTGAAATAGATGTATCTTTTCCAAGGTTGCACGGGTACGGGTACGCATATTTTTCAAAACAGGGGATGGGGGTATGTGTGTATGCTTTATATATATAATTTTAGTATTTTATAGAAAATCTGAAAATATCGGTCATGAGCATTCAAAACAGTAAATTTGAAAATATGAGCCATAAGTCATAAATTATAATATATATCTGCTGAATGTTTAAGCTTTAGATGCTTAACAGTGAACACAAAAGACAGACTTAAAACTTTAAATATGAACAAGAAGATCATTAATTTGAAATTTACTACATATTGCAAATGATAAACTTCTAGTTCTAACTTGAACAGTAAAAATCATAAAAAGTTTAGTAGTTTACTGTTATAAATTGTTAATTACTACTAAGTATTGTACGAAAGTTTCAAAATTCAAACTGATTACATATTGCCATATTGGATTAAGCTTGATAAACAGCAAGCTGATATGCAAATCACAAACTAAAGCAAAAATCAGACACGAGATGTCTTAATCTAATCATATTGTCTAGTCTTCTATGCCTTGATCATCCATATCAAGGTTCTTGGTTATGATACTATCCAAATAGTCATCACTCTCGAGCTTAGGTTCCTCTGTTGGTAGAATAACAACGGGTAAGTCAATAAGGCCATCTACTTCAACCTCTCCATCTACGAGGGCAGCAAGTTCCCCATCTGGTGGGATTTGATCCCATTTTGATGAAGGATCCTCATTGTATCCAGGATCTAGACGAGAGAGGAGACAAAGTGAGCTATGGATGTACACCAATTTCTCTGCTTTCTTTGACCCTAACCGATTCCTCAATAGTGAATGAATGAACCTGTAAGTACTCCAATTTCTCTCACAAGATGAAGAGCTAGCTACTTATGAGAGCAATCTTATTGCAAATGATTGCAATTCAGGACTTTACATCACCACCACTCTATAGGGTCTATCTTTAATTTCATATCATATAAAGCTTCCACAGAACCAAAATCACCTTGCCCACATGAGAACTTGTTCCATTGACTCCGCAAAATTGAAGCATCCTCACCTCGGCCATAAATCTTCTTTATTGCATCCCAAAATCCTTTCATTACCTCTCTATCCTGATGTGGAGCCCTCTTCCTAGTCGCTTGTATATCATGCCATTTAGGATTAAGAGCATATGCAGCACAATGAAGAGGCGTGTTAAGCTTATTCCATCTTCCATGTAACTTCTCCACTATCAAAGGATATAGAGAAGGATCTTTTGCATCAGTTATTGTCTTGACTTTTTCACACACGGAATCTACTGCTTCATTGATTTCTCCCAAATGTGCCTTATCCAAATCTGCAAATCTGATCAGCTCACATATGGGCTTAATAAAGTCCACAACAAATTTGACATCAGCCCAAAAATGCTCATCAAGAACCATACCTCTCACCTCAATTGCAGTATCTGATGTAGATTGTCTCGAAGTTGTCCATGAATCACTAACAACTGTGGAACAAAAAGCACCTTTGACTTCACAAAGGCAGTCAAGAAGAAGTGAGTAAGAACCAGATCGTGTCTCAGCAGGTTTGAGTAGCTCCACTTTGGCAAGTTTATGAAAGATGGCTTGTGTGTGGTGATGATTGCATATAAACATTTGTATTTGCCTCCCCTTCTCTATGAGATCTGTAATTCATTGAAACTTGCCAATGTCTTTGAGTGCATTATTCAACAAATACACACAACAAGGTGTCGAAAATATATGTTTGTACTTTTTTTGCACCAACAGGCAGCATCAGTAACAACTTGGACCACATGTGTAGGCCCCACTTCCTCAATGTACTCACATAGCTGGGTATGTAGAAATTCTGCATTCTTTTCTTTCCCTGAACAGTTTATTGCCTTCAAAAAATAAGGCCCTTTGCTGCATGTTACCATGATATTAAGTAGTGGACGATTTCTAGCATCTGTCCACCTATCCATCACAATACTGCAGCCCTTTGTAGCCCACACTCTTTTCATTGGTGTAGTTTGTTCATCTAATCTGGTTTTTTCTTTATCAAGTAAGGAGAGTCCAAAGCTTTTCATATCCAAGTGGTTTATACCCTGCTGGTGCATGATGGATAGCTTCGACCATCTCAGTGTAGAAAGGGGAATGCGCAACATTAAATGCTATTCCATTTCCATAAAAGAATTGTGCAATTGCTGCATCAACAATATCTTGACCTTGCACATCAAACAATCTTCCAATGGGGTTTGAGCTACAAATGTGTGCTCTCTCACGAACATGTTCCGTTGATACATCTGTAGATGAGACATCCACATCTGAATCTTGAATGTGACTCTGTATAGGCGTTGTTGAAGCATGAGAGCTCTTACTAGCAACCTTCCCTTCAGCCCTTTCTTGCTCCCTTATAGCATCATACCGTTCCACCTCATTCATACAAGGATCAACACCTACCCAAGATATGTGAAGGAAGTGAGCCTTACTCTCGTGTAAGAACCTTTCCACCCCAAAGGACAAAGCTTGCATTTGACATTGGCTGATCTACCCGAGCCCTTCGACCCTGCAACATGATCGACATATTTCCACAAAGGATACAACCCTTGCTTTCCACCGCCTGACATTCTACATGGAAAAAAAATTACATTGTTAGTATCAATTTTCAAACAATAAAACTCTGAATTCCATAAAAAAATTAATGACACTTCTGTAAGTTGTAGCCTATAATGCTGCTAATGAGTTAATAACACTCTGATTTTTTTAATAAATAATTAAAATTTAATATAAATATTTAATAATTAACGAACTAATGAATTAATATTAAATAATATTTATGACTATTGTTAAATATTATTAGTATTACTTAAATATTGAATAATAAATAATTGTTGAAATGTTTACTGTTTACAACTTTATTATTATATTAATTTTTAATATTATAATTTTTAGTTTTACTTTTTAAAGTTTTATTTATTTAATTACTTAATAATTAAACTTAATTGTACTAATAGTTAAAACTTAAACTTAGTACTAATTGTTAAACTTAAAAGTTATAGTAATACGATAGTAATGAGACCTACATTAAAAATAATAATAATAATAAAAAAAAACATAACATTGCAATGCATACGGACGATGCCTACATTAAAAATTAAAAGTAACATTAGTAATAATTTTTTTAGTTTTTAACTATTACTTTACAAATTAATAAAATCAATTGTTGATAATGAATGTTTACGATAGTCTAAACTTTATAGTATATAGTTATACCTTATAAATTAAAAAATTTAAAATGGCTTGTGTGGGCTCTTGTTTACATCAGTTGGACGAAATAATAAAAATTAAAACAACAAACTAAATCATAAAATACCTATGTGCATTTTTCTTTGCCTGCGAGCATCCTTGCCTCCATGTTTGAGATCATGACGTCTTTGCTTGCATTCGATTAGAAACCCTACTATGTGTTTGTTTGCGATGCGTTCGTCTGTGATTTTTAAACCTTTGTTGTGCGTTCGTCTGTCTTCAAAACCCTTGCTGTGCGCTTGTCTTTGCTCGTGAATGTGTAATAAATGTAAATGCCCTATGAATGTGTAATAAACATAAATGCCCTGTGAATATGTAATAAAGTTGCAATGTGTGATTGCATAAACTCAAAATGTGTAAATGGATAGACCTAAATGACAAAACGCAGCTTTTTTTTGTGACGTGGCTTTTATTTGACAGATTTTTTAATTTTGACAATTTCATTTGCTGACGTGGAGTTCCCAAATTTTGGGTACGTACCCCTGTCCATATCGGGTAT
Organism: Cupressus sempervirens; assembly: GCA_028749045.1. Taxonomy (NCBI): domain Eukaryota; kingdom Viridiplantae; phylum Streptophyta; class Pinopsida; order Cupressales; family Cupressaceae; genus Cupressus; species Cupressus sempervirens. The sequence continues at coordinate 403,322,302 of CM053791.1, read as the reverse complement.
GGGAAACATGTTCCAATCCTTAGTACGATTACCAGGGAGCTAGGTATGCATACCCGTGCAAACTTGATCTTTCCATAACCAAAGGATGAGACCGTTTCATTCAGGCATTAACAAATGAAAGGGTGTGAATTGCGATACTTAAAAGGAGGTATAAAAGAGAACATTGAAGAGTGGCGTGGAATGAAAAAGAGATATCAATTGGGAGAATAATACATTATTGTCAAAGGCACCAATGCGAAGTGTCGACTCAAATCTTATGAAAGGTGGTGACCCTTTCACTTGTAAATTATAAAGGGGAGATCATGTCATGAAAACATCAATACATCATCACAAAATCAAGCAATCTATGAATCAACAAAAGTTGGATAAAAAAATCTACCAGTCAGCAAAGATAATTTCAACAAAGTGATTAAAGAATCAATCGAATCATCATCAACGAATTCACATGTGGGAATCATAAATCAATCATCAAATGTTTGTCAAAACAATCAATTCATTATTCAAACATCAATCATTTGAGTGTCACCCTATCATACCCACATTAATTCATCATCATTGGAAGGGATAAGTAAAAGAAAACTGAATAGTTCAGAGATTTTGGCAGCAAGAAAGAATTATTGAAAGGAAGAAAACCCAATATCTTTAGACTATATATATGTATGTATGTATGTATGTATGTTGTTTATGATTAGTCTTGCTTGGTCATTCTGTATAGTAGAGAAATATAAATTATATTGATGGACATTTGTTGTCCTGTATTTTGTCACCACAAAATGTAGACAATACAAAATTTTTTCAACTTAGTTTCGCATTTCTCTGAGATAGTTCATTATTTAATTGGCTAACATTGATCAACCAATCAACCCCTATTTGAAGGCTTCCATAAAGTCCATTTCCTTTTTATTATATTAAGCTTATGTTTGATTTTTGAAGCCTTCAATGTCCTTTCTTGCATTTTTGCATAAGTGTTTAATTGCTTTTAGTCATTTTGAAGGCTTCCATAAAGTCCATTTCCTTTTTATTATATTAAGCTTATGTTTGATTTTTGAAGCCTTCAATGTCCTTTCTTGCATTTTTGCATAAGTGTTTAATTGCTTTTAGTCATTTGGTTTTGTTCAATCTTTTGCTTTCGTTTTTTCCTTTGATTTGGTATATCTTAGGGCTTAATCAGACTTGGCAATTAAAAGATATGATCATTTAAGTGCCCAAAACGTTGGATGCAATTGCATATTTAAAATATCATGTTATATTTAATGATGACATTCACTTTTTTGAAAAATACAACATAAATTGACTTTATGTTATGTTTTTAAGTTACTTTATCATTTAAATTTATCACTTAAGTGACTATAGTACATTTTATGTTATATTTTCATGTTGAGTTGCTTTTAATTTTTCTTTATTAACTATATAGCTCTAATTTAATGTTGAGTCTTACTTTATGTTTTATTTTAAGACGTCTAAGTTAAATATTACTTTTGGAGTAATATTTGTACATAATATATAAACTATATAGTTTAAATATTATTTTTGACCCAATTAAGTGATATCAACTAAAAATCAATTAGACATGTTCATTTAAGTTGTGTAAAACTCAATTACATGTCTTTTTTACATGTAAATGCATATTTGAAATATGTAATGGACTTCTAAGAGTGCAACTTCCGACCAATGAATTTAATATGTAATGTGTCTTGGAGAATCTGATTTTGCATTCAAAACTCATGTAATGACTCTCCAAGCCCCCGTTTTTGCACTACCAAGCCAAAAACGCCTAGATATATCATATGTAATGCCTCCTCTAGAGTGTGATTTGCACTTAGGAAGGAAAGCACATATGTAAGGACCCACTAAGTGTGATTTACACAATAATATTTATTTTAAACAAAATACAAATATGTAATGGCTCATTGAGAGTGCGATTTGCACTTTCAGCCATCATATGAATGCATTATTTACATGTAAAAGCATCTATAGGGTCTGATTTCACCATATCAATTCATGCAAATACATTTGAGGAACCTGTTTTTGCTTTCCTAAGTCAAATCACTTCAAACACTTCCATTTTTTGGCCACATTTTCACTAAAAACGCCCATAAATTTGGATTTTCATCCACATTTTTGCACTAGAGAGCCACATTCTTGCATTTGGATCCATATTTTAGCATTTGGGGAAGACATTTTTGCATTCTCAAGTCAGAAACGACCAATACATATGCATTTCGGAGCCACGTTTTTGTTAAAAATGCCCAGAAAATTGGATTTTAGAACCAGATTTGTGCATTTTTAGGGCCACACTTTTGCAAGAACATGCATTTTAATGCATGAGAAGGGCATGTTTTTGTCTAAAAAGGCCAGAAATCTGCACTTCCAGCTTATGTGTTTGGTATTGGAGGAGGTATTTTGGCATGTTAATGCCCATTTTGACATTGGAGAATCATGTTTTTGCCCTACCTATGCAAAATCGACCCATTTCTTTGCATCAAGAAGGCACATTTTTTATTGAAAATGTCTCATGAACACTTTCATGCAAAAAATGTTTTTCATTTCAAAGAGTTTGTGACTTGTATTTGCACCATTAAATGCAAAAACGACCCAGTGTTTGAGTATTTTGTATTCCATTTGCAACATTGAAAAGATCAAAGGATATTGAGTTGTTGCATGCATATAGACTTGGAGAGTTCAATTTTGAAGAAGACTTTTCCATTCCAGCTTCTCTTTCTTCTGCATTTGGCTCTTTGAGCTCCAAGTAAGTAGAAGAATTCAACTTTGCTTTCATGTCTTGCTTGCTTTGCTTTTATATTGCATGTTTTAGCTCATCTTTGTCCATTTGTTCAAGGGCATGCCATATCTTTTACATTTTTTCTTTAAATAAGATGAAATCTTCTCATTCCAAATGTTTGAAATTCCTCCAACCTCCAAAATCGAAAATGCATAATGAAGTTTGTCATGTTCGAGTCTATAGCAAGAGGTTTTTTTTTGTGCTTAGTTTTCTTGTTTGTTGGTTTGCTTGTATTGGTTTCGGGTTTTCGAAGAAGTTAGTGAATTTCCATCCAAGAATGCAAGTGCATCCACATCCTTTCACCTTTCATCTTTCCATGTCATTGCCTACTTCGTCCATTTTTGAACACATGCAATTACATCCTCTGAACCCAATTACATATTTACCTCAAGTAATTATTACATGTAATTACCACATGTAATTACCTCTATAGAACCCGATTTTGGTAAAAGGTTACTCTTTTAAATACCGAAGTAATCATTTGCACACATCCCTATGCACCTAGCTTGCATTCTTGGTCACACAAACAAAAATCCATCCTCACCCACATGCAATCCATCCTTTTGAGTCTCATTTTGTCCAAATGCATATACTTTCTATATTATATCCAAGCCATCACATTTGTTCCATGAGTATCTAATCAATACTCCGAACACGTTCCTCATAGATCTACCCTTGCCAACCAAAGACTAACATCATCATGGAATTGATCCCTTTAGATGACGTATTCACTCTTTGGAATTTCCATGTTGCTCTAAGTCCTGTTTTAACCTATTCTATGCGAATAACCTTTACCATTGGGGCACAAAGACTTCCAAAAGTAGGGAATTCTAACTATTTTTTGTGAATTTGAGATGGTCATACAAGCTATAGTCAAAGCTCCTAGTCTATGTATTGCCACAATTGCTCCCAGTTAAAGTTTCAGCTCCGATTGCTTCTTAAATCACTATGCTCTACCATTGAACACACAATAATAACATGAATCAAAGACAATAGGTACAAATTACAGTCAAAGCTTCTAATTTGCTCTATCACAATTGCTTCCAGTCAAAGCTTCCAATCCAATTGCTTCTTTTATTCACTTTTCTCCCAAATTGGTACTACACAATCAAAGTTATGCTTACACAAGTTTGGCAGAGCTTTCTTGCATACAACAAAAGATGATTTTTACAATGAGGGGGCACTTCTTTATATAGGCAAAGGAGTTGAGAAAGAAGTGGAGGAAAAAGTGGGAGCAACTCAATCAACTTTGACCTGGTCTAACTAAGAGAGAAATTATTGGGTTGCATGCAATTGCACATGCAACTCGCATTACATGTAATTACTTCCTTTCATGCAATGCATCCTCTCCAACTACAAACATGAAAGAACAAGAAAGAAGATGGAAGAGAAGGAAACAATCCTAGGGATTGTTCTGAAGGGCCTTGTACTTGGCGATGCAATCTTGGATGATCATAGGATCAAAAGTTCTTATATTTTCTGCCACTGCATTCACCTTGATAACCATGGTCTTTTGATAACCTCTGATTTTCTTTGATGAATTATCTGTTGTCATTTGAAATCTTGATGTGATGAAGCTTTTTCTCGTTCAAGTTGTCGTAAATTCTCCTTTGTAGATTGGCACATTCTGGAGTCTCTGACACTTTGAAAACCTTCTCAACGGTGTCCGGCTATAAACTTAGAACAACTTTCCACCAACACATTTAACTTTTTTTTTTTGAAACAAAGTGCTTGGTGCATTCCATCACGAACTCGGGTTCTCAGACAACCATTGGAAAAATGAAGACTAGAAGAATTCTCGCTTCTTTGATTTGAAGCACGCATTCTTTACTGGATATCTTTATTCTTTATAGAAATCTAGGCATATCTTGACTTGCTGCAACATGAAAGTTTCAATGGGATTGAATCCATGAAAGCTTTGAGATTTGATTTACAATGACGAATCCATGAGGAGTGGGTATTTGAAGTATGGATTAGATACTTATGAAGCACACGTTATGGCTGTAAATGAACTGGAAAGCATATGTAGAGGATGGAAAACGGTAGGTGGAGACAGAGAGAAAACATGAAGTGGGTGAAGAATATGCTTTGGGACATGAAAGTGAAACACATGAGAATGCGTGAAAATGAAAACTCTTGACTTTTAAAAAGTGACTTGGGCTTTCAAGATGTCATTGTGCGGAAAGTGGATTACATGTACATGCAACATGTAATGAGAAATGGAAAGTAAGATGACATGCGAATGTGGATGGAGGATGAGCTTACATATAAGTATGGATGATGGATGAGATGAAATGCGTAATGACATGAGAAGTGAAATAACATGTATTTGCTCATGGAGGTGTAAGTGCATATGGAAAGATGAAAATGCAATGTAACTTGATGCAAAGTGAACTTTATAGTCGTCTTTGTGGAAAGGTGAAGTCAAAGGACATGGGAAAACATGCACATGACAATTTTGACCTTTTAAAAAGTGTCTTTAAGTCAAAAACGGGTTTTAGAGATGCAATTACATTTAAGACTTTTCATGTAATCATGTTGTGCAATTGGATGCGGAAAGTGAGATGAGTGGAAATGGAAATGGAAAATGAGATTATATGTACGTGCAGATGATGAATGAGATAAAAAACATGTAATCGCATTTGACGAATGAGATGCGAAGTGTTGTGATATGTAAAGATGAAAATGGAATGAAATGATGCTCTTGCATGAAATGGAATGTAGAGTGAAATGAAACATGCTCAAGTTCTTGGGAAAGAACTTGCAACATCTCCAAAAATGAAGAATAACCGAAAAGCAAACACACAAAACACAAAAACAAACTTCAAAAGAAGAACGTACCTTTGGCAAAAGACTCAAACATATCAACAAACAAGTCATTTCAACATGCAAATTCGAATTTGGAGTTTGGGAAAAAACCAAAAACATGAAAATGAACCATTTCATCATATTTAAAGGAAAAATGCACTATTCATGGCATATATTTAGACAAATGTGCAATAACAAACCATAATATGCATGAAAATAACAAGATAGGCATGAATTGATGAGCAAGTTTGAAAATGTCCACTTATTTGTAGGTTATGAGCCAAAATAGCAAGATTTATAGATTTTGAAGACCAATTCTTCCTCAAATCTAGATTTTCAAACAACTTGTTGACTTCTTTGATACTTGCATTCAACAAATATTAATGAGCAATGAAAGGTCAAATTTGACATGAGAATGCCAAAAACGTGTTCTCCAAAGGCAATGACGTGCATTAAAACTCAAAAACAATCCGTATTGATCCAAAGGTATGGGCTAGAAATGCCATTTTTTAGTCTTTTCAAAAAAAAGTGACTTTTTAATGCAAATATCTGGGCCGTTTTTGCATAAACGTGACAAAAAGATGCATGTTTTTGAGTCATCTTTGACTTGTGAATGCAAAAACAACTTCCCCAAATGCTAATACATGGATCCAAATGCAAAAAAGTGATTTCGCAACGCATAAAAGTGGATAAAAACCCCAATTTTCTGGGCGTTTTTAGCAAAAACGTGATTAATAAAATACATGAAATGAAGCTTTTTTGACATCTAATGGCAAAAATGCGTTCTTCCATAGTAAATATTTGGATTGAAATGCCAAAATGATGACTTTAAAGGCCCAAATCTGGGTGTTTTTGTCCAAAACGTGGCTGTTTTTAGCATGAAAGAGGTTGCCAAATGCATGGGAATGCATAAGGATGCAAAAACGTCTACCGAGGGAAAGATTTCAAGTCATTCCATGGAAGAATCTAAGATAAATCATCAAAAACGGGTTCTTGGAGTCCATTGCCATGAAGTTTTGACTTCAATCTTCAAAAACAGGTTTTAGAAAGGCAAATGCATGAAGTTGAATGCAAAACGGACCTTTTTTGTGTGATTACATGTTTTAAATATACAACATAGACCCAAATGCACCTTTTAAGGCCATTACATATTTTAAAACCATGTAATGGGCTCTCCCAAGTCGGTGCATATGCATGAATTAAAAACACACTTTTTGCCCAAAAACGGGTTTGGGAAGTGCAAATACATGTCTACATGTCTTTTATGCAAAAACTCACCTTTTTGGTGTAAAGACATGTTTAAGTTACATGCATATGCAACTCAAGGCAAAAGTTCACTTTTTTGGTTTAAAGACATGTTTAAGTTACATGCATATGCAACTCAAGGCAAAAATTCACCTTTTTGGTGCATATGCATATAAGACATGTAGCTCATTTTTTTGATGTCATTGCACATTTTAAGTGAGTTTACATGCAATGGCATAAAAAAAGTCCACTTATAAGTGATTTTACACTTTAAGTTGAGTTTTACATGCAATGGCATGAAAAATGTCCACTTTTAAGTGATTTTACACATTTAAGTGATTTTAATAAACACATGTCAATTTAATTTTGATAAAATATTACTTAAGTGGGACATAAATTATATTTATTTCATCGTGTTAACAATATAATGTATTAACAATATAATGTGTAAATATAATTTAATAAGTAATATTTACGAGAGCACTTGATTTAAATGTCAAAAATTAAATTGAGAAAAATAAAAAAGCAACTCAACTTAAAAATATAACATAAAGTGCACTACAGTTACTTTAAGTGAAAATTTAATTGATAAAGTAATTTAAAAACATACCATAAAGTTAATTTAATTTATATTTTTCAAAAAGTGAATGCCAAATTAAAAATATATATTCTTAATTCGTGCAGTTGCATAAAAAGGTCCACTTTTTGGGCACTAAAATGGCCATATCTTTTGACTGACAACTTCGATTAAGCCCCAAGCTAGATCAAATCGAAGGGGAACCCGAAAGCAATTAATTGAGAATAACCAAAGGACTAAAAACCAAGAAACACATTCAAAAATGAAAGAAAGGATGTTGAAGGCCTCAAAAATCAAGCATAGGCTCGACAAACAAAAAAACGAAAAAGACTTGATGAAACCTTTAGTAAAATGATTCATTATATTAATTGAAGTTGATTGGTTGATCAATACTAACCAATTAAATAACGAACTAAACTTAGGGAAATGCGAAACTAAGTTGAAAATTTTCGTACTTAAATAGGACAACAACTGGCGTTGTCTAGGGAATGTTACTCATTTGTTCTTGGAAACAAAGAGTGACATAGAATCTAGTTCTCTAAGTGCTTTCATCCACTCTATTGGGCTATAGAGTCAGGCGACCAAAAACAAAAACTAATCTAACGTGACTAAAGCAAAGCAAATCTAATTAAACAAAAATGTGCAAGTGCACTTATTGAAAACTAAGGAAAGCTTACCTAATTAAAACTAGCCAAAAATGCAAATTTTAGATGAAACCATTTACGAGTTCAACAAAATAGCTACTTTTTTAGTAGCTTACAGTACCTTGCATGTTTAAATGCAACTTCATATTGATGGAACATGAACAACTGGAGCAATGATGTCAATGCCTAATGTAGCACCTCTTGGAAGAAATAAAAGAATTCACCTTTTTGAGATGAATCATGTGTACTGCTGCTCCAAGAAAGGTTCATGAATTGAAACTGCTCCTCCAGAACTAAACATTTTTCTTTGACGTCTTCTTGAGTGGTATTTTCATGTTCAAGTACATGTGGAATCTCTAACTCTCCATTAGCTTCCAACCAAGCAAGATGTCGGATTGGATATCCTCTTGATTGAACAAATTTTGAATTTTTCTTACCAACTACAATTTGCTTGACTGGTTCATTAAGTACTAGCACCTAAAGATGCTTGAGAAAACCTTGCTCATGGGATTTTTGTAAGGACATTATTGTATTGCTTGCCTCAACATGCTGCTTACAAACTTCTGACTTGGGAAAATCTTTATTGTTTATGAGAAATTCCTTTTCAAGCTTCGGGTTAGAACATTTATGCAAAGTGTTCCCAAGTTCATGACCTTGAGACACAAACATATCATTTTCAGCTTGACTAGAACTCGCTTGCATGCCAACTTTTAGGACACAACCATCTTGAACCTTGGAAGAAAAACTTTCCTTCCTCATCTTTTCAACACGGGCCCTTTTGAGACTTCATACACCAGATACGAGAGTCGTCAGCTATGTCTTCTTCCTTTTCCTAGAAGAGAATAGCAAGATCACTAGCTTCAAACATAGGGTGCGTCATTGCTACCTTTGCTAAGGGTGCTTCAATTGCAAGCTTCTTAGATGGTCAAGCTAACTCTTGTTGATTTTCAACAATAGAACTATGAGGAAAAGTTGGAAGAGGCCTGCTTGGTACATCTTCACTAGGAACAAAGAACATACCTTGAGCTATTTGCTTTTTGAGGGCAAGTAACTCATTCGCTAACCTTTGTACTATAGGATCCATCCTCGTGCTAGAATGAAGCAGGAGCATCTTGCATGGGAAAATTATTATTTAAAAAAAAAAAAAAAAAAAAAAAAAGTGGAGGAGAGAGAAAGTGACGAAAATTAGAGGAAATAAATAAATAAATAAAAAGGGAAAAAGGAGAAAAAGAAAAAATGAGGAATTTCTATTTTCGAGGTGCATAGGTTGCATAAATAGAAAAAATAAGAAAAATAGTTGTCATTCCATTTATCGAGGTGTGTAGGTGGCATCTTAGAAGCTTGTGAAAAGTTTCTTAAATCTTGCATTTAATATTTGTTGTGATCCATAAAGGAAATGTAATTTTCTAATTGGGCCACATGGTGGTGCTTAGTTGTAATTCTAGAAGGTTTTGGATATTGTGTAGGAGGAATTCTAGAAGGTTGTGGATAAGTCATGCATTGGGTGGTAAGTGCCTATTTAAGCAAGGCATATGAGCATTTCTAATCAAGCTCGAGAAGGAGAAGCTCGAGAAGTGGAAGCTTGGGAAGGTGAAGGCTTCAAGGTGTGAAAGAGAAGGAGGAAGTGAAGAGTGAGTTTTCCTGAGTCTGTGGACAAAGCGCCGAATGTGAGGCAGTTTACAGTAGGATTGTGATGGACTTGTGAGTGTGTAGGCAGTTTACAGCAGGATTGTCTTCATATTGTTGCATTCTTGGTTGTGAGTTGGTAAGGGTGGTGTGGCCCTTTGTTAGTGGTATTAGAGCGTACCTTCATCATAGAAGAAGGTGAATTGTAAGAATGGTGACTTTCTTCAAATTCACTTGCTTCGATTCTTATTTTCCTAGCAAGAATAAGATCATCTTCAATTCAAACGCCAATGCCTGTGCAACTGCAAAACTAGTTGGGGCTTCTCTCTTTAATAGAAAACTGACTTCAAGAATTTGAGCATCAACGAAGAAACACTTCAGATTGGCAGTTGTAGGTTGAGCAGCAACTGGAAGTCTTCGTGTCAATTTGTTGAAATGAGCAACAAATTCATGCATAGGCACGTGAGATGACTTCTTCAACTGAGCAAGTTGAGCCAATAATGCATGAGCATCTTCGGGAGGCTTGAACCTTTCCTCAAACTTGGCTATGAGAGTAGCCCAGTTTGTGATAGTACGTGGTGGTAAATGGTAAAACCAATCAGCAGCCACGCCTTGTAGAGTTTCCACAAACAACCTTATAGATATGTCCTCGTAGTCAATAGCATGAACACCACATGCAATGTAGAAAGTAGCAATATGCTCATCAGGATGTTGTTTATCACCAAAAAACTTGGGAAAGTTCTTCCGCGAGCCATCAGGAAGATCATGTAGAGGCGGAGCTAGATTCAACGGTTAAGTGATTTTTACACATTGAAGTGATTTTAATAAGCACATGTCAATTTAATTTTGATAAAATATTACCTAAGTGGGACATAAATTATATTTACATTATCATATTAACAATATAATCTAAGTTGCCGGTTCGGGTTCGGTTCCAAGTTCCAAGTTTGAGAACCAGTTCACAAGTTTGACAAAATTTTGGAAAGGGGTTTGGGTTCGTTAGTACAAAAACATGTAAAAATTATAATATATATATGTACATTTTTATGAAGCATGTCTTAAAATTAGAATTTAGCATAGTAGCATAAACACATTTAAAGTCTAAACAACAAAAACTTTAAAACACCAACCCCACTTAGAACCTAAACACACCCTAGAATTCACTGTTTTTATAAAGTTTAAAAGATATCCATGCTTTATTTTGCCATCCAGTTCACTTTGCCTCTTCTTTTTCATTTTCTTTAGTGATCCCTATCCTGCTGCATCTAGTCCCATATATCATACAGTTATTGGAAACGATATATGTAAAATTATACCTTTACAACAATAGCATTTACACAACTGAATGACAAGAAAATCCAAACAGTCCTGTGAATCGGGCTAATAGCATCATCAAAAGAATGATATATCGTGTAAATTAAAAACAAAAACAAAAAAAACAATTCTTAAGATTCAATAGAGTTAGGAATAGTTAAGTATAAAATTTTCTACCATAGTGATCCTTATTCCATAAGATATTGTATAAATCAAATCCACACTTGTTGCATTATATATAATATTGAAGCAAGCTGTGTACTATGAAGTATAAAACAGATAGTAGAATGTGAAGAAATCTAAGGGTGTTAAGCAATAACTGAGAGTCTTGATATACAAACTTCATAAGTAACCTTCATCACAATAATAATAGAATCTCATAAAAATGATTCAGCTTAGCCGTGGGTTTGAACTAGGTTCGAAAATTTCAAGGTGGTTCGCTTGGGTTTGAACCCAGTTCAAACTAGGAGTGCAAAAATCGCACCCTAGTCGAACCAAGTTTGAACCGAACCCGAACTTTGAACCAGTTTGAACTTTCTTGGGTCCGGAGGGGGGCGTGGGGAGGTCCTTGTGCAACTTAGAATATAATGTATAAATATAATTTAATAAGTAATATTTATTAGAGAATTTGATTTAAATGTCAAAAATAAATTGAACTATATAGTTAATATAGTCACTTAAGTGAAAAATCGAAAAGCAACTCAATTTAAAAATATAACATAAAGTGCACTATAGTTACTTTAAGTGAAAATTTAATTGATAAAGTAATTTAAAAACATAACATAAAGTGAATTTAAGCTATATTTTTAAAAAATTGAATGTCAAATTAAAATTATAACATGATATTTTTAATTCGCGCTGTTGCATCAAAAGGGTCCACTTTTTGGGCACTAAAATGGCCATATCTTTTGACTGACAACTTTGATTAAGCCCCAAGTTAGATCAAATCAAAGGGGAAACTAAAAGCAATGAATTGAGCAAAACCAAAGGACTAAAAACCAAGAAACACACATTCAAAAATGAAAGAAAGGACGTTGAAGGCCTCAAAAATCAAGCATAGGCTTGACAAATAGAAAAACGAAAAAGACTTGACGATGGCCTTCAGTAAAAGGATTCATTATATTAATTGGAGTTGATTGGTTGATCAATACTAACCAATTAAATAACAAACTAAACTCAGAGAAATGCGAAACTAAGCCGAAAAGGTTTCGTACTTAAAATGTAGGACAACAGATTAATGTGGAAACCTCAACATCATTTCACATGAATTCATACCTGGTTTATATTGCTACGGCCATGGGATCCCTCTGAGGACTTTCCACAAAAGTAGATTAGACTCTAGTTCTTATATGGGACTATTATGATCAAATTACATCGACCCAAAGAAAATTTCATTATAGGGGAGTTGAAGATGCATTTTTTGGACATTTTAGGTGTTAGTTTGATAAAGAGCTGGTAATGAGAAGGGTATCAAATGAAGCCTGGGAGAGGGGGTAAATCAATTCAAGATGCATCTTCTTGCATTTTCCAACTTTCACCTATTTGAAGGTTGGTGATTTTCAAGAACCCTATACCTTAACAAGATATCCTACTGATAGGATTATTTTGATGGATTTGGCCAGACATCTCATGGATGTGCAAACGTACCAACATACTTAACATAGGCTAGGATTTGGCATCACCATTGCTAAGCCCCTTGTAATTGGGCATTATATGCTCAGTTCGATATACAAAGCAAAGGCAATGGAGGAAAAACTCCAGCTTATCACCTTGAATAAATTCAAAGCTAGGTTCGACTTCAATTGCTGAGGAATGTATTCAAGAATCAAAAGAGCATTCACCCATGTTCATCGCATGGAGTATGTATGGATTGATTTGCGCACAGAAGTGAACATCATGAGAACGGACTATTGTAGACTCACATTGCAGCAAATCATTGACCTTAATATGGTTGAAACTCCACTAGGTTTTTGATTTAAAGATGATGGCAACATCCTAGATCCAGAATATCACCGGGTTAGTTTTGACAAACGTTGTCCATTTCCTATTCAATGGCAACAAAGAAAGGCATGTCCACCTTAGATAGATTCCAATCTATCTTAGCAAATAATAATAATTGGCTGAAAATTCAAGGCATCAGAAGAGTACATCCCAAACCTTGGCTAGATTGCAATAGTTTTGGATTTTTTGGAAGAACATCTTAGGTGGAGATTACAAGCAAAGATGGTTCATCTTCTCCAGTACCAACTAAACTTCTAAAGTTTAAGCTCAAAGGCGGAAAATGATCAAAACCACCTTTAGAATCCTCTCAAGCACCCATACAAGATCAAGAATCAGAGGAAGAGTCTAATGAAGAAGATAAAGGAGAAGAGGGAGAGATCATGATCATATCTTCTTCTTAGCCAACAAATAATTAAGGTCCCTCCACTCAGGAAAGACCCTTCTTGGATGACATAGACAATGATGTGGATTCATTCTTCACCATTTTTACACCTACCATCTTCGTCGCAAAAGTAAACATGTTGACACTTCCTATCTCCTCAGTAGCACCTCCTATCCTCATAGCGAAGCAGTGTGAAAATTTGGGAAATGTGTTTGAAGATTTCCCAACTCTCACAAAAGGTTAAGTTTCCCAACTTGATACCTCAGTTGTAGGGTTTGAAATGTTCATGATAGAATCATCTCAAAGCTCTCCTATGGTTACAACAATGCAAACTGAAGCATGCACGGTCACAACAAAAATACAATTAGGATCGATGTTTGCTGTAGCTACTATCCCTTGTTTCAACAAATGAGGGTTTCAATTTGAACGCATAGTTGTAAAATCCTATAAGCATTCAAATTGAATCCTATAGGGTTTCAATATTGGTAACACCCTTTCAAAATCTTTCAACTTCTTGCTTACCTTGAGTTGATTCAAGGAACGACAAGAAGGGAGAGCCTTCCCTTAAAGGTGTTGGGCAAATATCTTGCAACTGACGGTTTGGGAGCCTTACTCATTCGACAGTTGTGAATTCTCCGTTGTAGATTGACAAATTTTGTAGTCTCTGACACTTTGAACACTTTCTTTATTATGTTCAAATGTAAACCTCAACAACTTTTCCACCAACATCTGTAACTTTGTTTTTTCTTTTTGTCTTTTGAAGCAAAGTGCTTGGCGCATTCCCACATGAACTCAGGTTCTTGGATAGTCATTGGGAAAATGGAGACCAAATGAGTTATTGCTTCCTGAGGATCAAAGCTTTTCTCTTGATGTGATGTCTTTGTTCTTTGAAGAAGTTTTGATATATCTTGAAGAGTGGGATGCAACATGAAGATGAAAACATCTTCCAATGAAATTGGATCCATGAAAATTTTGGGATTTGAGTTATAATGATGAATCCATGAGGGATGAGTGTTCAAAGAATGGATTAGATACTTATGAAACACATATGATGGCTGGGAATGAACCGAAAAGCATGTGTATCTAGTGAAAAAGGGCCAAAATTGGACTCTCAAGGGTGGATTCCATGTGGGCAAAGATGGGCTTTTGTGGGTATGGCCAAGAATGCAAGTTGGAATGCATATGGATGTGTGCAAATGACGACTTTGGTGTTTAAAGAGTGACCTATCAAAGTCGGATTCTCCGGATGCAATTACATGTTAAGTGATTTACATGTAATCATGACTTGATGTAAACATGTAATTAGGTTCGGAGGATGGAATTACATGTAAGTGGATAAGGAGGTATTTACATGTAAATGCTGATGGAGAATGAGATTACATGTAAATGTGAATGGAGGATGGAATTACATGTATTTGCTCTTGGAATGTAATTGCATATGAAGGAAATGGATGCAATATGCTTTGACATGAATTGGTGGGATACAGAAAGATGTGATGCACTTGCATGGAAATGTGAAAAATGAAGTGGTGTAATATGCTCTTGCAATCTTGGAGAAGAATGCTTAACTTTCCTGAAAAAGGAAATCAAAACAACAAGCAAACATCAAACAAAAATATGCACAAAGTAAAAAACACATACCTTTGGTTATTGACTCAAACATGACAAATAGCAAGTTGGCTTCCTATATGCAATTTCAAAATTGGAGTTTGGGGAAAATCCAAGCATGTGAAAATGAAGGTTTTCATCTTATTTAAAGGAAAAATGCATTATTCATGGCATGCCTTTGAACAAGCGTGCAATGACAAGCCATAATATGCAACAAAATAACAAGATACGCATGAATTGACAAGCATAGTTGAAAGTGTCTACTTACTTGGAGACCAAAGAGCCAAATATGGAGGATTAATAGGTTTGAAGAATGTTTCTCCTCCAAATTCGAATCTTCAACCATTTTGACCTCTTCAACACTTGCAAATGATAACTTTGAATGAGCAATGAATGAGGTTTTTTTTGTATATGAATGCCAAAAACGTGTTCCTCAATCCTCAAATACACAAAACATTTCTGTAAATATCATGCATTTGGACGTTTTTGGGAAAAAATGTGCCCTTGTTTTGCAAGAATATGAAACGTTTTTGATCAACAATGATAAAAATGTGATCACCAAATGCATAAACATGCAACAAAACTCCAAAACGCCTCCAATCGAGCTAAAAACGTGAGCTCGAAATGACAAAATCTGGGAGTTTTTAGCAAAAATGTGGCTCCAAAATGCATACATATTGGTCGTTTTTGACTTGTGAATGCAAAAATGCCTTCCCTACATGCTAATACATGGATCCTAATGCATAAATGTGGCTCCAAAATGCAAAAACGTGAATGGAAACCCAATTTTCTGGGCGTTTTTAGCAAAAACATGCCCTATAATTGCATGTATTTGAGTTGTTTTTGGCTTGGGAATGTGAAATCGTGGTCTCCAATAGCATTTGCATGTGTTGAAATGCCAAATCAGGGTCTATGGATGCATTTACATGTTTAAAATGTATTCATATGATGGCCAGAAGTGCAAATTGCACTCTCAAGACTCTATTACATATTTAAAATATGTAATAGATGCCATGTGTTTGGATGTTTTTGGCTTTGGAGTGCAAAAAATGGGGACTCTAGATGCAATTGCATGTAAAGTGGATTATATGTAAAGGATTATATGTAAAGTCCATTACATGCATTTATAGTGCAAAACTCACTCTTGGAGGTCCATTGCATGTAAACATGTAAATAGGTTGAAAAACATATATATGCACAACTTAAGTGATAAACTAAGCACATGTCTAATTGATTTTTGAGGAAATGTCACCTGAACATTTACACTATAATTAATGTATTATGTGCAAATATCATTTCAAAAAGTAATATTTCACTTACATGTTTTAAATAAAACATAAAGTAACTCAAAAATAAATCAAACTATATAGTTAATAAAGTCACTTAAGTGAAAAATTTAAAAAACAACTCAACATGAAAATATAACATAAAGTGCTCTATAGTCACTTAAGTGATAAAGTAACTTAAAAACATAACATAAAGTCAAATAATGTTACAATTTTAAAAAAGTGAATGTCAACATTAAAATAAAACATGATATTTTAAAATATGCAATTGCATCTCGAGGTAACACTTTTTGGGCACCTAAATTGTCATATCTTTTGATTGTCAAGTCCGATTAAGCCCTAAGATATACCGAATCGAAGGGGAAACCAAAGCAAGGGTATGAACAAAACTAAAAGACCCAAAGCAAACAAATGCACACTCAAAAATGCGAAAAAGGACATCGAAGGCTTCAAAAATCAAGCATAGGCTCAATAAAATGAAAAACAAAAAGGACTTGACGAAAGCCTTCAGTAAAATGATTCATTATACAAATTGGGGTCGATTGATTGATCAATGTTAGCCAATTAAATAATGAGCTATCTTAGAGAAATGACAAGTTTGAGGCAGTACTCGTTTTAATCAAATCTCTCCTCTGGCATAATCCATATCACGTGTTTCATCTTGTTGGTATTTGTCATTATATTAATTAATGATTACATTTAAATCTTTGTAGTGATATATTGGTGCGATGTGGCATTGGTTATGTCGGTCATCTGTCAAATATCGTACACAGGAAGCAACCAAACATAGGTCGTATGACCTGGCTAACTGTATGTCATATCCATGCACTCCCATCACCTTGCCTCATCGTAAATCTCTCTTTCCAGCACTGTAGGAACACTTTGCGTCCACACACTACCATACATGCACACTAATTCCACCGTAGGACCTCCCAAATAACCACAATACGATCTACACAATTAGCTTGAACCATACGCCTTCCATACTCATCGTACTTCTTGATTGGTGTTGTACACCAAGTACATCCCGTACACTAGTTCATTCTATACGACTTGTCATTGCATGCTCTCTCTGCAAGACTAACAAAGACATTGTTACATCTGAAATTTTTGATCTTTTAAAATAATATTATAGCCATTGTAATGGTTAGTTAGAAACTATCAGATATCATGATCTTGTGAAATGAAAGTTATGATTAACCAAATTAATGCACGTGTAAATGACTTGTTAGTTGATTATTGTTATTTTGACTAGCAATGAATGCTTATATTTTAAGATAAAAGTTAGCGGTGGTTAGCCGTTGTGACAATTATTAGTTATCATGTTGTTTTGATATTTAAATTTAAATGGAGGAAGATGTTACTATTGTGGAATACACATTTTTGGTTGCAGTAGCAGATAAAGGGGGAAAGCATTGCTAAATGGGATTCAAGGAATGGGGCACTTATTTAGTCCATCGTTAGAACATCAAGTATGGGCTTTAACTACCTTGATGAAGGATTTAACAGCTAGGCAACAGAGTATACCTTGGACAGTCATGAGCTACTCAGTCAATTTTTTATAACACGAGAAATATTAAACATTTAATATCATTAAAAGAACTATTACCTCTCTCTTATTTTTAGATTGTGGAAGTGATCAACATTATAAACTTTATATATATATATATATATATATATATTATGCCACGATGATACTCTGATAATATCTATGAATTGTAGTTACGTGTCTATATACATATATGCGTGCAACCTAGAGAGAATATAATAATAAAAAGGAATTATACGTACTCTCAAAATTACACACGTGTATAGATATATGTATATATAGGTACAATTATAGGTAAAATTCAATAGCATGATGATATAAAACACACACACACACACACACACATATATATGTTTTAAACCATGAAAATGTATAATCTTTATGTTTTATTATGACTCCAAATCGATGAGCGTTTGCCACCTTATCTGCATTAACTTTTTAAAATTTGAAAATATAAAGTTCTTGTAACCGATATCGAGCTTCTTCTTGTAACCAGAAGCGTTGGAGGCTTTATCGCCCTTCCCTACGGCTGAAGGATCATTCTCTTTTTTTCACTCCCTTCTTGTTATGCAATTACTCTTTGAACCAAAGTATCCTTTCTTTCCACTTGTATTCTGGAACACAGTACCATACTTAATCTGCAGTGTTGAGCCGTGCTAGTGGAAGCCATATCGCATGGAGTTGTTTTCCCAAGGAATATTAATACCGAATGAAGGAGTATCATGATCACGAGCTTGGTTACGTATTTGGGCCGTAATTAAGGCTCAAATGTAGTGAGAAATTCTGAGAAGCATCAGCCTTGCTCATTCTTTAATTTATGACTAGTTCTTATCTATTCATATCGGGTCCATACCCATAGGGACTTAAATGTTATATTTCCCTTAAAACTGAATGCTCAACCATTATTTAATGCATAATATTTTATGTTGTACAAGGTATGCTCCATCTTTTGGCTTGAAGTATTTTCTGACTTATACACTGGTATTCTCTACATACCAGCTGTGGTTATAATCAGAATAGTATTCGCAAAATCTGGTTGATAAGAATCTCATAATTGATAGGCATGGGTCAATGAGTTTGACTCAAAAATCACACAGTTAAATCCTGATAGCAATATCACAATCTCATAATTATCAGCAACCTCCTAAGATGCACCCAAGGCTAGCAGAGCCAAGCGTAAATGGGTGAAGAGGAGAGGTATTCCAGCAAAAAGAATAAATTATTAGTCAATGTCTTAATTACTTGAACATTTAAAGAAATAAGTTGTTTAGTCCAAGTCAGCTCATGATTGTTTAATATATATTCAGTTGTTGAGTTGAGCGGTTGTGATCGGGCTGTTCATTTTCCCACCTAAATCCTTGGTCAGGAGGTCAGCATGCTTGCCACAAAATGATCACGAGAGGTCAGGAGTGCTAGTTGACAGGGGGAAGGTTGATGGAGGAATTCCTCAGCCTTCTCTGCTGCTTAGCCTTGTGTTGTGACCCTGCCTTGTGGTTATCATCAATACATGTGAGAGAAAGGTAATAATAATTTTTTTAAATGACACAAACTGATGATTCAAATGTGCATGGTTAGAAATCTTGAGAAAGGTAATAACTTTTTTTAAATAACACAAACTGATGATTTAAATTGGCATGGAAAAAAATCCTTCTCACCAGGTATTGCACATTTAATTTCTTTCTTTCTGCCTTCCTTGAGAGTGACATTCCACTAAAGCTTCATTAATCAGCTTGCAAAGTGGCTTTGATTTGTATGATGTATTTTATGTGCTAATTAATATTTCTTTAGTATGGATGAAGTAAGTTCAGTCGTGAAAGTGGAACTTATAATTGTATTGATACTTATGTTGGAAAATGGCACTTTTGGAAATTGTTATTGCCGTGATTTTGATAGTTATAAGATATCAGTTTTATTATTAATTTGTTTGTTTTGTGTTTCTTATTATTGCAGATGCGACTTTTTGCAACACAGTCTCAGTATGCAGATCGGCTTGCAGCTGCAGTATGTGTCAAGATTCCTCAAACATTGTATATTTATGAGAGGGAAAAAGGGACTGTTTGATACAAATTCTTTAAAACATGCTTTCAAATTGTTGTACACTTACATAGGTCAAACATTTTGGGACTTCAGAATTAGAGAGACAACCTACTTTTGTTCCATCTTCCTCTCTTAATATCAATTGCAGATTTAGGATCTAGTGTTTATTTGCTACTGCTGTTTGTCCATTTTGTGCCCATTACTCTCCCACTTCCTTCTTACTAGACAAGTAGATTTCATAGTTGTTTTCTAAGCCACATGGTTCAAATTTGAATTTGAGTTCATTGGTCATAAAATTTGGACGAAATTCAGCGAGGGTAAAAAATTCGGAAAAAATCGACATTCAATTTGCCTTATACAAATTTATTTATTTTTATATATAACTAATATATCCTCAAAATTGTCAAAATAGTTTCATATTGCTAAATAATTAAACTAAGTAGCTCAATATTATTTTAAAATAAAATATTATTATATTAAATGACAATATTATATAAAAGATAATAAAATTGGGATGAAGTTTGGAAAGGGTAAAAATTTGCTGAACTCGAATGGATGAAATCCGGTATATCCCGTGACTTAGGATATTTTGTTAATGCATTGAATTTACATTAGGTAATAATGCTGGTGATGGAATTAGTGGTTGTTTATTGGATGCTATATCCTTACATCTGATGTAATTTGTGGCAATCAAGACACGTAGTGTGTATAGCTAGTGATGGCAAATTTAAATTTGACATGGACCTTCTTTAGACATTGATGGTGTGAATCTTTATGAGCTTCCTTTGTACTATTGGTTCATTTTATCTAGAAGATCTTTGTGCCTCATATTTAATTTTAAGTGAGATTCAACTCTTATGCTCTTTTGTTAGAGTTAGAGCTACCTGTGTAGCACCATTGGATTTATTCTAATGCGCCAAATAACTTGGAAATATCCTTGTTAAGGTGGTCCCAAAGATTGAAAAGGCTTTATGTTCTTTTGGGAAAGCAGAGTGAAAGGAGTAATATTGTTTAGATGCTGATATCAAAATTTTCAATCGAGGTTTCGTCTATCTGTCTTTATATTTGTCTTTGTCTATGTGTTTGTCTATCTACCTATTTGTATAGCTATCTATCTGTCCATCTCCCTTTTTGTCTATTTGTCCATTTTCCTGTCTATCTATTCGTTGGCCTATTTGTCTGTCTATCTATTTATCTCTCTGTCTCTCTCTTGAAATGAACCTTACTAGTAATCAATTAAAATAAAACTGAAAACTAACATGCCTCAAATAATTTATCACCAAAAATGCAATGACAACTGAAACACCAAGACTTGCTGAAATTTGTATTACCAGCTTTGACAGTATTGAAAACAGTTTTTTTAATAATAATCCTGGTGTAATAAATTCCGCCCTT
This sequence comes from Cupressus sempervirens, assembly GCA_028749045.1. Taxonomy (NCBI): domain Eukaryota; kingdom Viridiplantae; phylum Streptophyta; class Pinopsida; order Cupressales; family Cupressaceae; genus Cupressus; species Cupressus sempervirens. Next base: position 403,301,048 of record CM053791.1, on the reverse strand, counting down.
ACTTTCATAGAATTATTAATAAGAACCTGAAATTATTGTGGCTCCCCATATTCGCCGTAGCATGGTGGATGACGCTGTTCCTGATGTAATCCGCTGATGAAAAATGGTGGAGATGAATCTGCTTCCTTGTACCTCGAGCTATATCTGTTGTCAGCAACCATCTTTCCTAGATCTGGTTCTTAATGTTGCATGTCCCGCGATCTTAACCCGTTTCCCAAATCGTTTTCGAAGATAACTCCATTCTGGTTATATATTGTTTTTCCTTATACTCTTGAAATGGTCCGATGATATCCAAGGACTGTTGGGAGACGCCCGTATTAAAAAGAGGGGGTCACGACCTCCGTTTCGGTTGATGGTGAGCGGACGGGAGGACGGGTTTTCTTTTTAAAAAAAACTTCACTGCTTGCCTCCGATCTGTTCCTTCACTTCCCTCGCCTCATACTGCGATTTTCCAATGAATTAATACCCACCCCGACGAATGCTATTCCTGACGTGGTTAAGCTGTCCGGGCACAGGAAATACCAAGTAATGGTCCGCTTGCAGATTCGACCAGATTCGGGTAATTAATGTATCTCCTCTTTCCTTCCCAAATTCCCCAATTCGGCACTGGTTAATTCCTTCCTTCACTGTCAATCCAACCACAAAGTTTGGCCTCAGGCCATAGATTTCCGATCTGATGAAATGACTGAAATGTCACCTCCTGTTGTGCAATAATTCGGGTGATATTCCACACCCTCAAAATTGCTTATCAATGGGAGTTTTCGTTCCTAAAGATAACTTGAGGAATTTTGCAGACCAAAAGTCTACAAACTGCTCCAACTGATAATAGAGATCAAATCCACAAACCGCTTGCCTCAAATGGGTGCCTCATGTCCTCTATTTATTCACTTTGTTGAGAAGTTACTGGAAGTTTTCCGGAATTATCTTTTATAATGTACTTTTATTCTTAAACTTTATAAAATTAAATAAATAACTTTATAAAGTTAAAGTACAACCTTAATTTAATATTAGAACAAGAAGGCCCCACTTACTGAATTATTATTCTCCGAAAGCAAAAATGTAATCATCTGGAAATAAAATGACTCTCTTTCCAAAATCATTTGCCTACGAGAGTCGATGATAGGCAAATTCCTTGTTAAAGTTATGTCACTAGAAAGGGGACATGACATCTCTCTCTCTCTCTCTATTTTTCTATCTATGTGTTTACCTTTTTGTCTATCTACCTACCTATCCATCTATCCATCTAATGTTCTTTTTGGGAAGTAGAATGAAAGGGGTAATAAATTGTTTAGTTTTTGTTATCAAAACTTTGAATCAAGGGTTCTATCCATTGATCTATCTATTTATCTATATATATTCTTTCAAAGGAGATGATTGCCCTGCCCAATATATTTATAATTGTAAGCACTTCCCAAACTGAGAATTTTCGACATTCTCTAAATAAATGATGGCTACTTTGATGGTCCTTTTGTCATGTCCCCTTTGCAAAATCAAAGGAAAGACTTATTGTTCAGCGATATGTTAAAGATCAGTGGTTGAGATTGCTGATTTACTTATGCTAGGAAGAGGATCGAAGATATTAGAGATCAGGCTTCGAGCTTGTGGCTTGATTCATGCTAAGAATTGTTGGAAATCATGGATCAAAGTTCTTGCTCAACATATGCAATGTAGGTGTCGAAGTGTGGAGTTCAAGCATGCCGCTTGATTCATAAAGGAAAGTAGTTGGGCATTAAGATTTGAATATACAACTCGTCTTGTGCTAGGGTGAGAGGATTAAAGAACTTAAAAACATATTGTGGCTTGAGGGTTAAAGATATTGCTCGACTTGTGGTAAGTTTGAAGGTAGGAGAAACCTTGAACCGTTGGAGGAAAGATTGTAAGGCCTAGAAGGCTGACCTACATTGAAATATGTAAAACACCCATTAAGCTAACCTAAACTATAATGTGTAAAGTATGAATTTGGGGCCTTGGTGCCAAACCTGTCTTGGGCGACTAGTTTAATTTGTATGTAGGTAACATATAAAACTAGGAAGGATCCTCTATTGTAAGGCATTGTAAGAATTTGCCTAAGGCAATAATTCAACACCAAGATCAAGAAGCTCAATAGATAGCACAAGAGAGACTAATGATGATCAAATGAGAATCTCAATAATGATCAAAATAATAATTGATATCAGATGAATACGTATCTAGAAGTGCCAGTCAGCAAAGAGATAAACATCACAACTAAGTACATGTCCACCAAGAGTGGATTATCCTCTATTGTGCATGAATGTACATGCAACAATGAGAGGATAAGAATACTAAGGTGTATCTCGTAAAAAGATATAGAAGACAACATGTGCTCAATTGGAGTGCAAACAACTGTGTTGTCTACGTGACAACTCAGATGAATATGCAAACTCCTAGGTGTCTACAACTAATATGCTAATGCATTAACCTAAGTAAACTTAAGTAAAGTGTAAATAGTAAATACTTATTTACACCAACACACCCCCCCCCGCCCCCCTTAAGTGCAACTTAGGGGTATGCACTTAAGCTTACAAAAGCTAGATGAAAATGCATGATGGGTTCCGGCTACAAGGCCAGGTTAGGTACCCATGTACAAATGCAATGCTATACATACAATGCTATGCAATGCAATCTCTTTGAAAACGGAAAGAGAGGGAAAACCTTGTGGGAAAAACCTCCTCCAAAAAGAAAGAAGTACAATAAAGAAGAAAAGAGTCATATGACCCCCTTGGTGAAAAATCCTACACCCCCAATAGATCTCGCAAATGAAGATACTTGACCTTAGTGAAGGGCTTGGTGAAGATATCTGCAATCTTCTGTTTTGTAGGACAATATTGCAATGCAATGCCTCAGTAGATGAAAGAGCAATAGTGTTTTTCTTTTTACTCTACCAAAAATGGGGTTGGAACCAAGATGAAACATGTATCCTGAAGTGCTTTTGCGAGAATCAAGATCCCCTGCATAGTCTGAGTTTGTATAACCCACTAACTGTAGTCTAGTACCAGCTGCATAGCATATCCCATATGTATGTATACCCTGGATATAGTGTAAGATGCGTTTGGTTGCTTTCGAGTGAAGTTCATGTGGCTCTTGCATGAAGCGAGAAACCATGCCAACGGCAAAGGATATGTCAGGGCGTATATGTGTCAAGTAGATGAGTCTTCCAACCGACTGTCTATACAAAGTAGCATTGACAAGTGGAGTGGAACACTTTGCTTCTAACTGAACACCTGAAAGAAATGGAGTAGATGCAGCCTTGCAGTCACTCATGCAAAATCGAGAAAGTAGATCAAGAGCATACTTGGGTTAGGTTGAGATAATGTGATCCTTGATGAAGATTGTTATATCTCAATACCAAGGAAATAATGAAGTAGAACCAAGTTTGTCATTGAAAATTTGTCCTGCAAAGTAGACTTGACACTATCAATGATGGATGTTGTACTCCCTGTAATGATTAAGTCATCAACATAAAGAACAAGTAGCAATTGAGAATCATCCTGGTGAAGAATGTAGACATTCGAATCTGAATGACATCTAGTGAACCCTGCTGAGAGAAGGAAAGAATCCATCTTGGCATACCAAGCTCTTGGAGCTTGTTTTAGTCCATAGATAGACTTTTTCAACTTGCAAACCAAAGTAGAATCCTGAATGAAACCCTGTGGCTGCTCCATAGAAATCTCCTCATAAAGATCACCATTCAAGAATGCACTCTTCACATCCATCTGATGAACAACCCATCTCCAAGCTGCAGTTACAGCTAGTGTCAAATGATTGGAGTTCATCTTAGCTACTAGTGCAAAGGTCTCAGTATAGTCAATACCAAGAACCTATGAGAAACCTTTGGCAACAAGTCTAGCCTTATACTTATCCACACTTCCATCCGCTGCAAACTTGCTTCAATAGATCCACTTACACCGAACCAATTTTCTTCCCTTAGGAAGAGAGACTAAGTCCCATGTGTTGTTTCTCATAAGAGAATTGTATTCTTCCTCCATTGCTTTATCCCATTCTGGAAGATGCTTCTTTGAATGATTGAGGATCAGAAGCAACTGCAATATAAGCATGAGGGAGTGACTTGTGTTCTGATCTTGTCCTCCTAGTATCGGAAGGATTCCCTACCGATGGTCCTGCTGCATCCAATCTCTACTGAGCTCATTTTGGTCTAGTGGAAGAAGATGTAGAAGTAGAAGGGATTTCCTCAACCTCATCTGTTTGCTGCCTCTATTTGGGTCATGGACGAACATCTTCCAAGTCATTGTCATCATTGTCACTCTCTTCAATAAAGGAGGAAGATGGAGGAGTTGAAGAAGTAAAGCTTGGACAACTTTCTTCAAAGTGTACACTTCTCTCATAGAAAATTTCATGTGTATTTGGATTCATCAATTTGTAGGCTTTATGAGAGTCCGCATAGCCAACAACGATGCAAGATTTACTTTGAGGTTCTAATGCCTTGCGTTTTTGTGGAGGTATGTATGCCCATGCTAGACAACCAAAGATGCTACAATGCTTTACAGTAGGTTTCCTTCCATTCCAAGCTTCAAAAGGAGTTAAACCATCCAAAGCTTTATGAGGACTCCTATTCTGGATGTAGTTTGCACAATTCATTGCTTCAGCCCAAAAAACTTGATCAGGAGACTTATGTAGTAGCATGCAAGTGGTCATCTCCTTGAGGGTTCTATTCTTCCTTTTTGCAACACCATTCTGTTGTGGAGTGTATGGTACTGAATGTTGAAGGTCAATTCCCTCTTGAGTACAAAAATTTATAAGTCTTGAGTTCACATACTTCCTTCCATTATCTGTTTGAAGAACCTTGATGGCTTTCTCTGGCTGCTTTTCTACTTGAGCCTTGAAGGTGAGAAATTGTTCAAACACTTCACTCTTATGAGCCATGAAGAATACCCAAGTATAGCGAGAGTAGTCATCAATGAAGGTGAGTGCATAGCGAGACTTTCCAAATGATGACACTGGAAATGGGCCGGCCACATCACTATGAACTAGTTCAAGAACACTGTGCTCTCCAAGACTTCCCCTTGTCAAACATTTTTTTTGGATGCTTCCCAAGTGTGCAACCTGAACAAACACCATCTGAGAACTGGACTTGATGTAGACCATGAACCATGTTCTTGCTGCTAAGCTGTTGAAGATACCTGTAGTTGAGATGTCTAAACCTCTCATGCCACAGTTTGCTTTCTGTATTCAAATGAATTAACAAGACTTGTGCATTAGATTTAGGCACGAAGGAAGAGAAAGTGTAAAGCCTTGAATCATGTTTAGCTTCACCTATTGCAATCATAGAATCATCTTTAATGCTTTTCACAACAACTGAATTTGGAAGAAATTCAACCTTGTTTCCATCTCCATAGTGAGTGATTTGGTAAACTGAAAGAAGGTTGGAGGTAAGATTAGGAACATCCTTGAATGCTCCACTTTCCATCTCAACTTCACCGTTTCCTTCAACTTCCACTTTAGTACCATCCTGTATAAAAATGTGAGGTACCCCTGAAGGTGTCATTGAAGAAAAATCTCTCTTTGAAGCACCCATGTGATGTGTGGCACCTGAGTCAATAATCCATTCCCCCTAATTGACAATGTTTGTGAGGAAAGCTTGCCCTTTGCTCTTAGAATTTGAAGATGAAGACCCCTTTTCCTTATGAGCATTAGGCAATGGAACATTGTGCTTCTTCATGATGTTTTTCAATTCATCATCTGCGTTTGATAACACTGATGTTCATCATGACCAATTCTTTTACAATAGGCACACTTCTTCTTTTCCTAATTATTGTCCCCCTTTTTGTTGGTATTAGGAGAAGATTTTCCTTGTTGATTTGATTTAGTTGGTGACTTTTTTGTGTCCCCTTGTTTGTTATCTTTCTCTTCTTCTTTTTGCCCTTGCCTTTGTTTTAACTTTCACTAGTTGGATTTTTAGAGCTTTCATTGTTAGCCACCAATGCCTTAGACTTTGAAGACTTGAGAATCCCCATTGTTATCAACTTAGCTTGTTCATCCTCTAACAACTGGGCATAGTCATGAAAAGTGAGTTTTTGATAAGAAGCCCCTGAGGTAGCCTTTGAGGTGTTGAAAGAAGAGACAAATTTGGAGTAGTCTGATGGCAGCTTATTCTGAATTAGATAAATCAACCTGTCATCCTTAATGGGACTACCACAATCATTAAGTTTTGTTCTCAACTCATTCACCTTAATGATAAAATCCTAGATGGAATCAAAGTTCTTAGGATCTAGGGAGATAAGTTCATCTTCAATCTTGTAAACATCCTCCTCAGTCACTTTCCCATATAGCTTTTTAAGGGCATCCCAAGTTTCCTTGGATGTATCATATTTTATGATCTAATAAAGGATCTTGTCAACAACCCCTAACCTAAGGATTCCTAGGGCTTTTCTATTTGCCAATTCCCAAGCATAGATATCACTTTGAGTTACTTTATCACCTGTGGGTTTAGGAAGAGATCCATCTACATATTGAGAAACTTCTTCATTCATTAATTGACACTATTTTTTAACTGACCATGTGGCATAATTATGTGTTGTTAATTTTGGAACCTTAATGTTTCCCATAATGCAAGGATACAAAGATAACAAGAAGAAGAAAGACACACAACATGAAGAGACACCCCCCCTTTTTAGTCAATCAAAGAAACCCCCCCCTCCCCAAAGAATGCTTTAGGCACTTTATACTTAGTGCGATTACAGTAGTCACTTGCCAATTTAGTGCCTAAGTGGATTTTTGATTTTGCTGTTTACAACCTCCTCTTGGAGTTCAAATCTAGCACTTAGCAATGTAGCTCAGATATACAACAAATTTGAAGTTTGATCAAAGCAATACAATGCAAAAAAAGGACCTATTTCTGAAAGTGTTGTTTTTGTCCACACAAACCTATAATTTGATTGCAAATCTGGAAAGTAGACGAAAAATTATGCACTTAAAAAAAATCAAAACTTGAATATGTGTCCAGATGAGCCTGTACGGAGCATTTGAAGTTGTAAAATGCAGGATTGGACAGATACAATCACAAAAATCTCTCAATTCTGTGAAATCTGCTCACCAAAACCAGAAAGTAGTTGCACTAATGCATAATTTAGGAAATGTAGCCCAAAATCAAAAAAAATTGTGCCTAATTTGAAGTCTGGATGAGTGACTTATGGCCCTGTGAAGTCGGACTACCAAACTAAAAATTAATGTGGTGAGGGGTCGAATTCCTGAACACCTATTGATGTCAGCAAAAACTAAGCCTGAATTTGATGGTTTGGGTTCCGTCAAGGTAAAAAAATTTAAAGAGACCACTAAGTACTGTCAGACGGGCGAATGATTGGCAAAAAAAACAAAAAATTGATAAATGTTACCAATTTGTCCGATGTGGCAACTAATGGATGTGTGATCCAATGTTGATTTTGCCCACGATGCTTCACCTTGGATGGTCAAGTATGATGATATCCGTGTCGGCGAATGCTATCATGTTTGTCATGTAGGACCTGGTCATCTTGCGGGAGACCATGAATTCATGAATTGGCTCGAATTTGAAGCTTGAGAAGTGGTATTTTGCCAACGCCTGCACCAAACATCGCCTTTCCGTGAGTGAAGCCCCAATTTGCCTCTGGACAAAGAGCAGAAAGACTATTGCCAATGGATCTTCGATGGGATTGTTGAATGGATTGCGTGGATCGGCTATGGGCAATTCAACAACAATCCCCGAGTCCTTGACCTCGACCTCACTTGCATACAAGACCTTGTCAGTTGGAAAGCCAACCTTCTTGATAAGAGCCAAGGTTTGCGATCCATGGACAAGATCAAAGCCAATAGCAGAGATAGCCTTTAATCCAATAATTGTCTTGTAGGTCTCAATAGGGATATTGACAAAGTAGGTCTCCACTAGCATTTTGACATCAGTTGCTTCTTCCAAGTAAGAATAAGCCTCGGAGAATGCCTCCAATTGTTGAGCTGCAAGGTCCAATTCAAGAGATGGTTCATCCAACTGCACCAGCTGCCATCAACTCAGAGATAACTTCCTTGTAAATTGGCAAGATTGAATCAAGCAAAGACAGGAGATTGAAGGTCTTTGACACACCCTTTGTAGGCTTTGAAAGCAACACGTACGACACTAGTCCAAGAGAAGATGTAACTCGGATTGGTTCTGCCAGTGAATTAAGACGACAAGCAGTTGATATATCTCCCTTGAGACATGTCAATCAGGCAGTCTATCTTCTTACCACTGGTGCCTGGGAAATACTGTTCTAATACAAGCCTCCGACCAAGTATTTTCTTATTTGAAAATATGCACAAAATAATGCCAAATTTTTAAATCTTCAAATAATGATAGAATATATGCAAATTTGAGGAAAGAATTGAAAATAGTGTTTTTGATAAAAACCTCAAATCCGTACTACAGCAAGCTTGTCCGATTTGCAAATTTTTTTTGCCTTGGATTTGACTTTTGCCAAATATAGCCAAATTTATAGTCAAAATTTATGGAAACGGCCACTCGGACACTATGGTGAGGTCAGATCTTCCTCAAAATGCTCCTAATTTCTACAGATACTCCGGATTTGAATCCTGGCCCTCCAAAATGAAGCAAGGTGAAGCTCTCCAATGGCTATACAATGAAGCTCCTGTCGCTCTGATACCATGTAAGAATTTGCCTAAGGCAATAATTCAACACCAAGATCAAGAAGCTCAATAGATAGCACAAGAGAGACTAATGATGATCAAATGAGAATCTCAATAATGATCAAAATAATAATTGATATCAGATGAATACACACTAGAAGTGCCTATATATAAAGGCAACTAGAATGACTAAGATTCAACAAAGAGATAAACATCACAACTAAGCACATGTCCACCAAGAGTGGATTATCCTCCATTGTGCATGAATGCACGTGCAACAATGAGAGGATAAGAATACCAAGGTGTATCTCGCAAAGAGATATAGTAAACAACATGTGCTCAATTGGAGTGCAAACAATTGTGTTGTCTACATGACAACTTAGATGAATATGCAAACTCCTAGGTATCTACAACTAATATGCTAATGCATTAACCTAAGTAAACTTAAGTAAAGTGTAAATAGTAAATACATATTTACACCAACAAGCATCTATATAATTTTATCCTATTGACTAGATACTTTTTGTTTAAATCTTCCTATGGACGAAAACTCATAGGAGACTATGATTAGTGGACAAAATTCCATTGGTTGCTATAATTAGAGGATGAAGGCTCTATGGTTCTTGGAGGACATTGTCAGATAGGGACTGCATTGGAGTTTCACGGATTTGCAAAAGAATCTAGTGAGTTAGTGTGAACATTGTTTATAATTGTTGTGTAGCGATTGTCATAATAGTCCGTTGCTGTAGAGATTAGATTATAATCAATAAAGTCATTGTGGGAGTTTCTAATCATTTGTGTAAGTTTGTGTGTTGTTGAATGTAATTGTTACTATTGTTGGGTGTAGTTAGTGAAGAGTGGTTCATGTTATTCATTGAATGTTGTTTATGTTTTGAATATGCTATTTTGATATAAGTCTAGGAACAAACATTGTAGGGATATTAAAGAAAACTTTCTTGCCATCATGTTAGCATGCATTGATACACATAAGTGATAGGGAAACTAGGTGCCCACAAAGGGAGAAGAGTAAAAGGAGCTAGGGTTTCAACAATGTTTAGATTCAGATCGAAAATTTTCAAACAAGAAGAGCAACAATATTTTAATAAAAAATTGGCAAGATATCACATTGAATTTATGGGACTTGGATCTAGCCCTTTGTTAAGACATGTTTTTTATTGAGTATTTTGAATTTTTGAGTTTCAAAGAAATGGATAGGGGAGAAGTTGGGACCTAGCTAGTACTATAGCTCGAAAAGCATAATATAAAGCAAGTTAAGAAAATTTGAAGGGTTAGAACTTATAAAGGAAAAATGGCTTGAGTAAGGAGAAAGGTGAGTTGAAACAAAGAAAGAGCTTGTTTGAGATAGTCTCAGTGTTTGTTGCCCCTTTGTAGTAGATAGAGATAGAGTTGTTTAAAAAGCTCTTCAAAATTGTTCAAATCATTATTTTTTAGAAGTTTCTCTTAGTGAGCTTATAAGTAAGTATTCCGAGCATATAGAAGATAATAAGAGTTGCGTCAAGCTTACATTGTTGATGTTCTTGTTCTTCTCTGAATCTTGTATTGTCATAGTACAAAGCTTGAAAACTCAAGAAATGAAGAAGGTTGCTATTTAACTTTGTGAATGATTGAGGATTAAGTTCCTAAAGTAGCTTTGTATGGTTCGGAATTACTGCTTGCTTTCAATCTTGCTCTTTTGTCAATCTCTCTTAAAAACGTCATGTTACTTATATGTATATATTCATATGTTTATGTTTATCCATTGATCTCTACTTTAGTTATTAAATTAGTGTTTAAACTCATGTTATAAGTTGGCTTCAAAAACTTAAAGTTTGTCATGTCCCCTGCTTAAAACCCAAATTATAATGTTTCCCTTCTGAAGAAAGATTTAATAGTAAACAATAAAGATAAATAAATAAACTATATACTATATTTTCAATAATTATTATTGAATATATAAATCCAAAATATATAATAATAATATATTATTATTTGCTTGCTAACAAGGGGGTTGAGTTCGAGCAGGGGTCTATGACGATTGATGGCCCAAGACTAGGTGGTAGTCTTAATATTTTTCCCATGTCAGCAAGTTTGGTTGAAGAACTAGGCCTTTGAGTTTAGCTATTGATAAAGCTATAGTTTTCTTAGTGGTTTAAACTGCTAGCTATTGGGGAGTTTTTGTGCCTTAGGGGTCCTTTGGAGTCTTGTTGGCTGCCCTCTATTGTAAGAATTTTAAACCCTAGTATGGATTGTAGTTCAGTATCACAGTTTTTGGGTGTGAAAGTAGGAAGTATGCATTGTTTTTGGTGAGCCATTTTGTTGGTGGCAATTGTCACAGATATTTCAATTATTTTGTTGGGGTTGAAACCTATTTGTTTCTTATGTCAAGTCTATCTATCGCTTGGGCGCAAATAGTAAAGTCATACTTTTTTTTTTCCTTATGTAATTGAGTGGGGATAGGAGGTTTCTTGCTGGTTATTTCCTCCTTGAGCTCTTGAGCGAAATTTTAATTTGAATAAAGTTTGGTGGCTTGACATTTTTTTCAAAACAAAATAAATAAATTATTATTTATTAACATAATAATAATTAACAACATATATTTAACTAAATAAATAACACTACTTGAATAAATTATATATATATATACATATCAAGCATCATATATTTGAAATGTAATATAATAATATATATTAGATAATATATTATAAACAATGAATATTAGTAATATATTAAAATAATAATAAGATAATTTTCATTAATATAATAATAATAGATAACGAGCCCTCTTGGTCCTAACTGGATGCTGAAGAAAAAGATAATGTTTTTTTAAAGTTTTGTCTTTGTTTACTTTTTTTTTTGTATTTTTGAAAGTATATGTTTTTTTTTGAATTTTTGAAATATGGCAAATAGTGAAAAGTAAACTAAGAAATAGACAAGCAATTTACTCTAAATTAGCAATTCCTTGCATTGATGAATAGTAAGTAATGGCTTCACAACAAGGATTTAAAATAAAAATGAATCCAATAGTAGCTGTAGACATTCAATTTGCACTAAGCACTACACTTCCTATGTTATGTACCACACAGAACTTGGGAAGGAGAAAACGCTACCTTGTTAATTGCTTGGAAAAACCCCATACATGGCTATAAGACAAACACCGCACCAAAGAGAACAAACTCATGCTGAATCGTGAGTGTTCGCAGTGAGAACAAACACTCAATATGGCATTAATAGCAGGGCTTGTAAGGATATCTCAGGCAGCCCAAAATGCAGTGCCACACCACACTAGTAAAGCTGCCAGCTATGTCTGGAATGCTGAAACAACAATATCAAGAATGCAAGACAATGCCACCTCCAAAATAGAGATATTAGATGCCCATACTCAGTGGCAACAACTTCTAGTTTGCATAGAAAAATCGCCTTGTTAGCAGAGATGTTAAACACCTAACGATAGTGATGAGAAACCAATTTACAACACAAATAATTGCCTTCCCAGACACAAAGGATACTGTAAAGGAAGACACTACAATTCAGATTGCATGAACTCAATACAAATCCACTATACCTCAGCAATGGATTGAATGCACAAACTCACCCAACCCTAGAAAATATCAAAAGCAATAAACAATGAGATGATTAATTCTCCGCAATGGAGTCATATTTACAACTTAAATGTGCAAACCAACTTCTTCATCACACTTCTCACTTAGGAGGCTTCTCATTCACAATTTCAAATTGTAACATGAAATAAGATGAATTCCTTTTAATAATTAATGCCTCATTTATAACTTAATTGTATGACTCCATAAATATGCTAAATCTACTGTAGATGATGACCAACCACTTTAGCCTCCACTGCACTGCTAAATATAGCAACCATCCCATAATAGACTTATTAAAAATAGCAAGTACGCCACAAAGGCCCTCAAAACTCACTATCAGATCACGAGGGTCGCAATGATGAATTGGTTAGTCCTGGCAAGAGGAACCTGTTAAAATGGGGAGATTACAGTTCTCTCTCCCCAAGATTGCTTGTCCCCAAGCAATCACAATCTTTGGTGTTGAAATATATCCTTAGGCTCCCAAGTGGCATCCTCATTTGGAAATTCTTGCCCCTTAACCAAAAAATCGCTGATAGTCCTTCGCAACTTGCTCTCCCTGGTATCAAGAATTGCCTCAGGATCAACTCAAGCCTGCTCAATCATCCATCGGGGGTAAGATAGGAGATGGGACAATATGCCTACCCAATGCCTTCTTGACGCGTGAAACATGGAACTCATTATGCAGCCTGTTGTCCTTTGGCAGATCCAACTCATATACCACCTCACCCATGTTCCTCACTATGCGGAAGAGACCATAATATCGGAGCTTGAGCTTCTTAGCTCCACTCTTCCCGATGGAAGACTATCTGTACAGCTGCAACATCAGATAAACCTTATCGCTCTTTTGAAAAGAGAGAGCAATCCTCTTGTTGAGTTTTGAGATTAAAGCCATATGTTTCATTGTAGGAAAGTAATTAACAAATTCTTTTGCAATTTCATTTGCTTCTTGTGCTATGTGATTTTCCCTTCCTGATATGATTTGTGGATTGTCCTTCCAAGTGCTTCTGCCATGATGGCAAGGAGGAAAGGGGACAATGGATCACCTTATCTTACACCCCTTGTTAGTTGGAACAAACCTTTGGGATTACTATTGATTAAGATATACAATTTGGGAGTGGATATACAACTGAAGATCAAATTTATCCATCTTTTGGAGAAACCGAAGGATTCTAAACATTTGCATAGGAACCTCCAGTTCACCTTTTCGTATGCTTTTTGGATATCAAGTTTTACTAACATACATGGTTCTTTGTTGGCCTGCATTGTGTGGATGATTTCCTAAGCAATAATGACGCCTTCTAAAATAGGTCTGTTTGGAACAAACCTTGTTTGTTCTTTTGAAATAATCGTGGGTCATAACCGTTTCAGTTTGGTAGCTATTGTTTTGGAAAGGATTTAATATATCTTGCGGCATAAAGCGATGGGTCTAAAGTCTCCTAATTCAGTATAGTTGGATTTCTTGGGTATGAGGGTAATGAATGTGTTGTTGATCTTGGATAGAAGGGTCCCTGAATTGCGAGTAGCTTCTATGGCTTCATATAGCTTGTTGCCTACTATACACCAGTGTTTTTGAAGAAACATATTGAAACCTTCCAGGCGCAAGGCTTTATCAAGGTGCATTTGAAAGACTATCACCTTGACTTATTTGAATGCTAATTTTCTATTTAGCCATTTGTTTTTGCTATCTAAAATTAGTTTTGGGATAGAAGTCAGCATCTCTTGTTGAGTTTTGAGATTAGAGCCATATGTTTCATTGTAGGAAAGTAATTAACAAATTCTTTTGCAATTTCATTTTCTTCTTGTGCTATGTTACCATGTTTTTCTTGATTTTAGTGATTCTATTAATTGTCCTATTTTTGGTACTGTTCTGATTTTTTTTTGTTCCTATCTCCTTTGGCTAACCATGTTTCTCGGGATTTTCGTTTCCAAAAGGTTTCTTGCTTTGCTAGGATTTTCCATGTTTTGGTAGGAAGTCCTTTTCTTTGTGAAAACTTTCTTCATTCATACCTTCCTTAATGACACTATTTAGTTCATCCAGTGCTTGTTCTATTTTTAGTTTTTCTTCAAAGATATTACTAAAGCATTCTCTATTCCTTTTGATAAGTTTGTTTTTTAGTGCCTTTAGTTTTGACATAAAGAAAAACATCTTGGAAGCTTCAAATATCTCCTCATTCCATCATTTTTCTGTTAACTCCATGAAGTCTTTATATTAGAACCACATGGTTTCAAATTTCAAGGTATTTCTGGTTGGCTTGTTAGGTTCTATATCTAGTCTTACCAGGAAGTGATCTGATCCTAAGAGTTTCAGAATTTCGGAGTCTAATGTATAGTTAAACTTAGTGGGATCGCCTTTGAAGAAGGATCTGTCTAATGTTTCTGCTATTTTACTAAAACCTGCCCTTTTGTTGTTCCTAGTGAACGCCATTATTAATTTTTATATCAATAAGATTATTATTAATTACCCAATGGTTAAAAGCTTTTTCTGATTGTAAGGTGAAGGATGAACCCCCATATTTTTCACTTCTGTCTAGAATTGCATTAACGTCTCCCCCTAAGATATGATGATCTGTCTGATATGATACTAGGTGGTTACTTAATTCTGTCCATGGGGCCAGCTTATGGTTATTGTGCATGGGGCCATATATATTGGTGATTATAAAAGATGGATTACTATTAATGCTTTTAATCCTACTGGATAATCAGATGTTGCTGTTAATTAATGGCTGATAAGATACTTTTCTAGGGCCCCACATGATTACCAATTCACCTGACACTCCCGATGATTCAGTCCATACTGTTTTCCATGTTCCTAGTTTGTTGTTCGTTTTCTTTGCTTTCTCTAAACTGAGTTTGGTTTCTCGGACTGTAATTATATGCAAGTTACATAATTTGAGATATCTTTTAATTAACCTTTGTTTGTTAGGGACATTAATACCCCTAATATTCCAAGTTCTGACATTTATTGGTTCTTTGGAAGGAACTGCCTCTTACCTGCATGAAATAAGTTAGTGTGGCCTCAGAGTTTTCTGGCCTTCCTTTTTATGTATTTAAACAATTATTGGAATTTCCAATCCATCATTTATAGCTGATAGTCCAAGTTGTTTTTCTATTGTTGCATTCCTTGTAGCAATTTGCACTTCCGAGTTCTGATCCACCTCTTCTTCAATTTCGTCTCTTAATGTTCTTTCAACTATCTTATTGAAATTGATTAAATCTTCATCATACTCTTTTGGGGCTGCTGCAGTCCTATATTATGTAATTTTGTCCTATTGAAATCCTTAATATAGTTGGATAGTGGATTCTGTCTCTTGATGGATGTTAAGTCTCTGAGGGAGTGTTTAGTTCTTTATCCTCTGATTTCAAGACCTGAGTTGGATCCTCTTGTATTTTACTGTCAGTACTCTGTATGTATTCCATTTTGGAAGTATCATGGATTTGGTCAAAGAGTTCTTGCCCATAATCTTCAATAACCTCTTTTGCATATTTTGCTGCTAGGAAGTGCATTGCGTTATTAATAGATGTCAATTCAGTTGGTAACAAATATTCCTTCTTAAGATCTTTGCTAGTTGAGGGATCTGCTGATTGTTGTGCTTTTTGTGCCATTTGCCATAAGTAAAGCTGGTCGCACACATCTTTGTGAACAAGGGTGATATCTTTGATCATTCTGTTGAGTATTCCCATATTTTCTTTAAGTTCTTCCATATAAATCACCTGGTGTTGATAAGAATTATTGCTCACATTCTTTTCTTTAATTTTATGGTCATTGTTCTTCACTTTTTTTGTGATTCTGTGTTGTTCTATCTGTTCTTGGTTGTTGCATTTGTTGTTTCCATGTTGTCTTTGGAACCATTGCTGCATTTTGATACTGCCAATTGAGGGAGCCTCTGTACTGCGTTTGATTGGATCCCCTGTGATTCATTTATCCCTAAGTTCTGATATTGCTCTTCCTCAATGATCTCTCCTATATCTCTACTAGGAATATATATTTGGCTGGCTATGCACACATTAGCTTTTCTACATTTTGTTTTCCCCCTAATCTGTGCATAATCTGAGTACATAGTTTCTTTATCCTTGCTGTTGTTTCCTTTTGTCCAAATGGGTAGTGTACAGTGGCGAAATTGGGATTTTTCTTTTAAGCTTGGAAGTACGAAAGGAAAAGGTGACTGAGTCTACTTCGTAGTTTTGTCTGGTTTCATGATCATATAAGGTGATTCCTGAATTTGCCCTTTAAAAATTGCGGTTGAAAGGTTGTAAAGAGATGTTTATTATAATATGAACAGGTTCTATCTCTTTGATGTCAGGCCCGAGTTTAACTAATTATTTGATTTCGTTGGAGTCTAGGAAGCAAGTTTCTATCCCTAATGTTTCTCCTATACAGTTACCAATGCATTTGATGATGGCTGTGGAGTAGTTCTGTTGAGTCATTTTTTATTTCTAGCCATGTTGGAATTAGAACACACTTTAGATTTTGTATATTGAAATTAGGTTGCCATTTGAAAAAAGTCATGCTATAACCTTCATAAAAACAAGCTGGTCCACATAGAAGTTCATTCCCGATGTTTCTATTTTTACATTGCAAAAAGATCAAATTGTTAGGATGGGAAGTAATACCTACCTGTTCACCAAAAGCTTCTTGAAATCATTTGACCATATTTGTTGCCTTTGTCCTAGGTCCATTCCAGAAAGCAAAAAGACCAAGTGATTTGCATTGGACCAAAATTCTTCAGTGTGACTATTGCTAATGATAACTATGTTAGCATTTGTGTCTTGATTTTTTTTGCAGTTCACTTGTGGGTTTTTTATACTGGCTGTTTCTGGTGGGATTTTTGTAATAATTTCAACCTTATTGCTAAATCTAACTTTTTTATTTTGCATGACTTCTACTTGTGATGCGTGCATTTTTATCTTTTGTTGCTATCCATTTGTTACCTTGATTGTCTCTGTTGCCCTTGTTTATAACCAGATCCTTGCTGGACAAGACTTTTATGGGCTCGATAAGGTTTAGGGTGTCGCCCCGAGAGCCGAGTATACGCTTATTAGATCCCAAGGGAATTGAATTTGCGCCAGTGATTGGAGTGTATCTAGACTTTTCAGCTTTCTGTCCATTTTCTATTTGCTTCTTCTTGATGAGCTTCCAACGCTCTTCTTGATCGATAGTTGAGGTTCTATGCCATGGGATTTTAGGTGTGTCACTAATGCCCACACCCTTCTTAAACCTGTTAGTTGTTTTGATTGACGAAGTGTCTGTTGTTGTTCTGTTTTGTCCATGTTTGAACTATGCTCTTGCCTCTTTCATCATGGAGTCTCTCGAGAGCTTCAAAATTGTTTTTGCAAATAATGTTACAACTTTTAGCCCTTTGAGATTGTGCCAAGTTTACCAAAGATTTGATGGATTGAATCGGGCCGAAAGCCGCTCTATATCGGATTCTATCCGCAACTTGATTATGTAGTGCTATCTGCGATCTTTGGGATGCCATATCTAATTCTGCCTGTCTAGAGTTAGAATTTTGGCTATTAGGGTTTCGCATTTTGTTTTGGGTATAATTTACATTTTTCGCACTTTATTCTGCCATAGTTTGCTTTTCGAATACATGTGGCTCAAATATACACCTTCATTTTGTGTTGTCACAAAAGTGACAATTGAATTGCTAACAATAATGAAGTTGAATTGCACGAAAGAATTTCCATCCAAATCAATTTTTCTTGTAATGCAATTGTTTATTGGAGATGCATAATTACAATAGTGTATTCATGAGTGACGAGATGAAAAGAGTAGAGCCATGTGATGGAAAGAGGACAATAATGAACAAATGTACAATCAAGAGTAGAATAGAAAAAATCTCCACAATTTGAGTGATGTGAAAGTAGAATAATAGATATTAGACAAACCATTTCAAGGGGGCAACCTCCACATTTCTTACAATTAAAACAACATTCATAATATGATGGAAAATATCAAACTACAAATATCTATTGTCTAATTTTATCATACCAAAGAACATTGGCTATTGTGGTTCCAACAATCTTTTATGAAATAAATTAACGTCGCTATTTGATCCGTCTTAGTAGATTTTGTAATCTTGTAATATCCCCATTTTTAGCACCTTCCTGCAGTTGGCTTGGTTAGTTCACCATCGCGACCCTCGTGAGTTGATGGTGGGATTTGAAGGTCTCAGTTGTAGTGTTATAGGCTTTCTAGCAGCTTTTGGTGTGTTTTGGCTTCGTTTGAGGGACTTACTATTTATAGTAAGTCAATTGTTGGTTCTGATGAGCTTAGTTGAGTTATAGGAGTTGGGGGATGCTCTTAGTTTTTATTTTGGGCTTTTGGTTTGAGCTCCATGAATCTTGGAGGGAGTGTCTATTTATAGTAAGCCACCCTGTTAGGTTCATTCATTGTCTTCCTTCATCAGGATCACTTTGGTGTTGTCAGATTTTGAGTCTGATGCTTCTTTAGTTGTTTTGCAAGACAAGTGAATTATTATTATTCATCTAAATATGTTGAGGTTGCTATTTTTGTCGGTGTTGTGTGTCGATCACCTCAGTATCATAGCTCATTGGAATCGA
Source organism: Cupressus sempervirens (assembly GCA_028749045.1). NCBI lineage: Eukaryota > Viridiplantae > Streptophyta > Pinopsida > Cupressales > Cupressaceae > Cupressus > Cupressus sempervirens. The sequence goes on along the minus strand of CM053791.1, from coordinate 403,282,254 downwards.
GTTGAAAAGTTTTACATTGTGGGCACAAGAAACAATGACCTTGTGTGCTAGAATATTATGTTATGGTCGAAAAGGTCATTTTTGGTAGCCAAAAACAATTAATAAATTATATTATAATGACACTTTATTATATTTTAATGTTGTGTGGAGGAAGCTCTTTAAGTGAAGTTCATTTGGGAAACTTGTGCCATTTGGAGATTATAAATATGAGCCCATTTGATGGGAAAGGCATCCGATTGAATATTATTTTTCTTTTGTTGTCTTTGTGACACTTTTGAAGTTTTGAAAATTTGTGCCCTTGCTAAAGTATAAGGTTTTGTTCCTGAGAAGTTCATAGTAATTCACAGCTGAGGTATTGTGAATTAGTTTTCTGAGAATTGTTCTTTATCTCCATTGTTGTATATGCTTTGGTGTTGGAATTTGGATTTTGGTGTCTACTCATACTGTTATTACTGTTGCTAAGAATCGGTTGTGTGTTGGTTAATTTGGAGTTAGTTGAGCACCTGTTTATATTTGCTGCTAGGCGTTATTTTCTAATTGCACTTTGGGAGCAACGTTTTCCATATCTGTAGTTGTGTTTGTTTGTTGAAGAATTATTTTGCTGCTGCTAGTCTTCATTTCAAAGGGTTTCAAGGCATGTCTTACATATGGATAGTACTATATTCCCTATGTAATATTTAAATATTTGAGTTGAAATTATTATTGCAATATCTTCTATTTTGCTGCTATATTGTTGTATTAAAAATTGCAAAACCTCAAAAACAAAAAAAGAAATCAATTCTTCAGCACAGATTGTTTGAGAGCCAGCAGGGCTCATTACAGATCCACCTAAAAAGATAACAGTGATGGCTTCGCCATCTGGGAGTAGTTGTTGTTCCCTTCATTACTGTATCAAAAATTGCAAAACCTCAAAAACCAAAAAAGAAATCAATTCTTCAGCACAGATTGTTTGAGAGCCAGCAGGGCTCATTACAGATCCACCTAAAAAGATAACAGTGATGGCTTCCCCATTTGGGAGTAGTTGTTGATCTCCTTCATTACTTATTTAAGAGGCATGTACATGAGAGGAGGCAACTCAATATTAAATTGCACCTTTTGCAATAACATTTCTTTCTATTTATGAAATTCCATTCCTTCTTATCATTTTTATTGCTTGTATTCATTCACAATCTTGTTGGCTAATGACTAATAATTAGCCTTTCCTTAGCTAATTGTTACCTTCTACAATGGATCAACATTGCTATTTGATTGACCTTGTGCCTGCTCATAATTGATTCTTGTCCATGTGTTTGCATATAAATTATTTAATTGTTATAACATTTCGTTGACTAATACATAGTCAATATCCCATGTTATATCGTTAACGCTCTGCATAATGGTTTACATAGTGGAATAATCCTTAATGTCTATCTTATTATGCTACATATTCTTGTAGTTGATAAAGAATACTAATATATCAACTTCTGCACCCGTGGTGTTATATATTGTTCACATTGGAATGTCTCTTCATTAAACTTGATAATAGTTCTGTTCTGTGCTTGTTCCAACAGAGGTGCATGTTTAGTTGAGGCTCGATAAACTCTGATGTCACAGGAGACTCAACCTTACTGAATTTCAATATACGGTGGAAGCTCCATATTGATGTGTCCTACATTTTGGTATCACTTTCAGTGATAGTATAATCATCTCTGATCAGTGCTTAGCTTATATTTGATAAGTTTTAACTGTTATGTATTAGATCATCAATAGCAGTTTGACTTCCTCATGTTTAATTATTTTATTGTATTTTTTCAGAATATTGTCTCTCTAGAAACTTGACAAAATCATATTTCTATTGTATTCTACTATTATTAGTGATTTATTTTCATATTTTTAAAATTATTATTATTTATCAGTAAATCCTATCTCATAAAGGGGACATTACAACCACAATACTCTTAGGTTGATCACTATTATATTCTTGAGATCTAGGAAGTATGAAATGACTAAGTCAAAGGTTATGGTTCCAAAAGTTGTCCACTTTATAGCCTGATACATCCAACGATTGAAGTGTGGCAAGACATTTTCCTTTACGAAGAAAGGAATTAATGCTAAAAATAAGCAGAAATAAAAAATAGGCCAATCAGACTCAAAATTACTATCAGAGACATTGGCAAGCACTAAAGTTTGAACCATATCATCTATTGTGCTACTGAAGGGTACAAACAAAAATGAAAAAATTTAACTGGTAAAGAGGGAGTTACAAATTCGTTGTTGATGTCAGGTGAATTGTCATTAATGATTTGATTAATAACAAATGCAGAGATGTATTACAAATACAGAGATAATAAGCAGCAGATGGCATTAATATTATGAAGGAATTTCTTATATAAAAGATGCTTACTTCGTTACATATTTGCATATCTCACAGCTGACTCAATAAGAAGCATTGATCAGTGATTATGTCTTAACAGCTGAATTTATTGAGAATATAGCAGCAACTCACATGCTTAAAACATTGACTCTTATTAAAAGAAAAATTAAGGAGCAAGGAAGACAACAATTTATTAAGGTTCTAATATGTAGCAGTTGGTTAGACTTTAGAAAAGACAATACTTCTATTTGTCTTATTCAAAAGACAAAATAGCGATTTAGAAACTAATGGGTAAACTTTCATCAACAAACAGATATTTGTAAATAATGAACTTCCTAATTAAAGGCAGTGATTCAAATGAAAGTTAAAAAAATTGTTGACAAAGAGTCATGTCTTTGTAAAAGGTTGTATATGTAAGGAAAGGTTTACTGTTTTAAATGAGTAATATACGAGAGATGAAAAGTATGTGCGGCGAGTGAAAAAGGCAATAGATCAAGCATGTACGCCAGAGTTAGGAAGAACGATTTATATGAAGATCATTTGCAGATCTATGAGGAACTTACAAAATCATTTGCAGGTATGATGATGATCGTTGGAGAATGACATGGATTGCATACCTTGCTGATCAATTCCTACAGAGTGCATGGAATGCTTCGTTGAGAATCTTGTAAAGGCCATGGCCAGTGATCCTCTAGAATTGGAAAAGAAGCTTTAAATGCTTTTTTGTTTGAATACCCTGGCCTAGGGGCAAGGGGGCACTATATTTCTTTTCCTTAGAGTGGTCGACCCACTACACCCGAGTTTGAGAATTGTTGTATGCTAGTAACTATTTGCAGAAGGGATTTGTTCTCATTGATCTATTAGTCTTTGTAGAATCATACAATCTAGCATTTGATTCTTATATATGGTTTTTGATGCTTCCAACCATTGAAACATGTGGGAAGAAGAAACTATATAATGTGACATTTCTTACAGTTTTCTGATTCTCCTACGAGGATGGACCTTTGAGAGTGCCTGCTTCTCAAACCTAAAGAAGAAGCAATTCTGGTTCGGGTAACACAAAAGGTAGCAAGTGACTCTGCAATATCTGAAAAATGAAGTAATATTGACCATGGATGGGGTCTGGTTTTTCAGTGTACAATTTTTTTAATTTGTTCTATTGTGATCTATTTTGTGGATTGATGGTTATTGTTTCCCCATGGGCGTCAAATTTATTGGTAAATACCTTTGTCTTGACTTTCTTGATTTTCCCAACAAAATCTTCTTTTAGGGGTTGTTTCCTGTTTTCAGTGTAATGGCATTAAATTGTAGCATTCACAAAATTCTAGAAGCATTATTTTCTTGATCTTTGGCTCTACGCTTTGACTCTATTGGTTAATACTCTCAGTATCTTTTAAATTCCATGTGGTCTGTTAGAGTGAAAATAGTTTGTCAAAAGATTAGTAAAGAGAAATAATTAAAAAGAATTAGTTGACATTCAGCAACAGTACTTGGCAATAATTTGACATATTTTCAATGCTAACCTACATGAAAGTCAAGAGTAGGTGAGATCATAATGGATGAGAACATGAGGTGTCTGGATGAAACCATTCAGAAAAGTGTTTAGCAAGGTGATCTAAAATGCACCAGATGGCCTACACTGGTGTTTGTCAATATGGCAATTTGCACATACAAAAAGAGACTATTCCAAAGGGAATTGCACTTGGTAAGGATATGCCATGGAATCAACTGCTTCAACATTATAAATGAACCTGGAACTCTGCCTTTTTCCCGAGAAAGGAAACTCAGCAGCTTTAAAAAAAGTAACCTTGCATGCTCATATCAGATTAAAATTGAAATAAAAATGATCTCTTTTAAATTGCCACACTCTAAGTTCAATATTTTTTTATGGGCAAATTTATTATGTAATACTTGGTATTTCAGCATATTAGCTTTGTATATTTTGCTTTGCTTCATCTTGCTTCTGGTTTAGTAGTTTTTCTTTTCTTAGGGCTGTTGGCAAACTCAACGAGCTGGTGAGCTCTTGCCAAATTCTTATCTTTCTAAGTTGTCTGTGAATTAACTTATTGGTCAAATTGGCTGAGATTTTGTTGAGTACTTACTTTTTCTGATGACCACTCATTAGAAACTCGACAAGTTTGGAGAAAAAGTCACCAAACACATTGAAAATGTGAAACATGGAAAAAGTAAGTAAAAAGGTAAAAACATTAAAAAAGTCACGATTTTGCCATGCAAATGCATGAACACTCCTCACACTGATAAGTAGGAGATAATTTCCACAGCAAGTCAAATTGTGATATTGGTAGCAGGATTTAACTGTGTGATTTTGAGTCAAACTCATTGACCCATGCTTCATGAGTAGTGATTCAACATGAATGCATCTCTCATGAGAGATGGATTCATGTTGAATCACTACTCATGAAGGATGGGTCAATGAGTTTCATGTTGAATCAACATGAGTAGTGAGTTCAATGAGTTCATGAGAAGTGATTCAACATGAGAGATGGATTCATGTTGAATCACTACTCATGAAGCATGGGTCAATGAGTTTGACTCAAAATCACATAGTTAAATCTTGATAGCAATATCATACTCCTCACAAAGCACTTGGAGAGGAATTTTTTTCACAGAAATGCGTGAAAAACTTAATTTCTCCCTTAAGTGATAAAACTGTGCAAATGGTGTTTGACATGTAGTTTTGTGCAGTTACAAAGGCCTTAATTTGGGCTTGGTGGTAGGGGAATCACCCATCAACTTCACCTTGTATTGTACTCGGGAATGTTCAATAGATGTTGCCCCTGAGCCTCATGATAAGCATAACCGCTTCACCCCATTGGAGGCATTTCACATAGATTTCCACAAGGTGCATTTTCCTTTCATCCTATTTGGGAGGCATAGCCCCGAATTACCAGTGAGGGGTGCCACTCCTTAATTGAGGCATTGCCCCCAACACCCAGGAGTGACACTACCCCTCAATCCCATTAGGGTTTACACTCCCAGACCCTCATTAGTTATTTGGGTCTTCTCTAACATAAAAAATTGATTGCAATAGTGGGATTAGAGAGGGGAAACATGAATTGACAACTTGGACAGTTATCATTATCACTATCATAATATCATTGATCGATGATGAAGTATCATGCTATTTGTGTCAAAGATCTAAATGTGATTATTATTAGAAAATACAACACAAAAGTTTCAGCTTTGCACAAGAAAGGTTGATATCTTACTACCCTGCACTTTCTTATCCTGATGATGGATCATGTAGTGTGATCCGAAACGTTGATGAAATAAACAAACACAATCTAATCCAGAAAACTTAGTACTTAACAAATTAGAGGTCATTGATTTGGTTGAGTCACAGCCAGAAACACAGTCTTCAATGTCGAGCAAGGAGTTGCAAGGGAGTGCAAGGATTAGAACCTCTCCCAAAATTTATAATACTTATGAATTATGATAATGATTTCTCAAGGCAATCATCATAAATTCATAATAGCTGCTGCCTAACTATTGTATCAGTAATTTGCATGATGCAATTTTGTATTCAGTTTGTTTCAAATGAATCAAATTTTATAGAAAATTCTTTTGGACTCATTGGATATGTTTGTGATTAAGCAATTTTTTAAACTGTCCAGGTTTTGCAGAGTCACAAATTTTGGGTCTGCCTAGGTTTTGCTGAGTCTAAGCTAGCCAACTATGCAGTAATCCCTGTGCCTTTGAGGTTTGGTCAAGGCTTTGGGCATTTTGTAATATCACATAATTTAATATAATAGTATCTTAATTAGAAAGAAATCTGTCAAATTACTAGTGCTTGTGTGTGAACTTCGAAAAAATAAGAACATTATGATAGTCCTGACAAAGTGAACCTTGTTGTAGTATTAAAGAGATTGAAGCATGTTAACTAGCAATTCTAAACCTAATTATTAAAATCAACAAAATTGGAATAGTGCAATTCTGTTCTTGTAGCCATACTTGACTATCCCTATTGCCGCTAGTGGGAATGTCAACTAGAAATTATTGTTAGAAAAAATGTCTCACAAGGTGATAGCTTGAATTAGCTTTGTGGGCATATATTTTGCTTTAATCATGAATCAAGGATATGCAGATTCATCATTTGTTTTTGCAATACCATATCTACAGTCTAATTGAATGCTGTGACCCAACGAGCGACACACTTAGTATCATATTTGAAATATTGGGTTTTGCTAGTTGCATTCTATTGAGACATTAGAACATGTGTTTGGTGCTATTGCTCTCACAACTTTTCCTCTAGCTTGCTGAACCTGTTTGATTGGTAATGAGGTTATGAATTGCTCCTAGAGGGATGGTTAAATTAATATGGCTGGCAGGAATCGCTCTGTTGCAAATTTGTGTTAATTACATCTAGAATTATCATATGTATGCAATATTCAGTAGCAGACCATTCTATTTATTCTGCTCATGGTACATGGAAAATACGCATCTTACAAGAAAGTTTTCTGAGTCTGTTATTTTCCTAAAGTCATAAAGTTATTGTCACTGTACTCAAGTTGCAAATCTTTATATTGTGATCCTTGAATGACACCACTTTAATGTGTAGTGAAGGCAGGTTTCCTTCCTCTGCTGTGTAAAATGAGGAGCTTCATGTGCAGTTCTTTAAATTGTGCTGTGCTTATGCGTTTAAAAACTGTATAGTTTAAAAATTTTTGTTGGAATTACAGATTTTTCAGAAATATGTATGATTTACCAGAGTTGTTTCAGAATATGAGAATGTACCCATTGATTCTTAACAGGTAGAAGCTGAAGACCATTGTACGAGTGAAATGCGGTTGTTGATTGACCAGATAAGCACACAGCAAGGAAAAATTGTGGCCTTAGAAGGTACAACACAGATATCAAAGAATTATTTTAATAGAGAGCAATTGCATTCTTGTGTTTAATTTGAGCAAGTTGACAATAATTTGGGTGTGCTGCCAGCAATTGATATTTCTTAAGATTGACTGGTTGTCTTGAAAGTTACCATCCTTAAATATAAATTTATTTAATATTTCTTCCTAAAGACAGCATAAATATATGGAATAAATTCTCAAAAGGGCTAATTTTCAGTCAACCAATTGTGGGATATTGTAGCATTATTAAAGTAGGATTGAAAAATGAATAAATATGATGAAAGTGATTTGTCTTGTGATAATTTCACTGAAGGAGCTTCAGCTACTCCTTTAAAGTTTATATAGGTTCTAATTTCTTAACAAGCTAAGGTAGATACCATTCACTGGACTATCTTTCTCCTGTTTTTGTAGTGTGGTTGGGTAAAATGAAGATTAAAGAAGATCAAATATAAAACAAAAGTTGAAAAGAATTAGTTAAAATATAAGGTCAATGCAAGTACTGCTAATACTTATTTCGAAAGTAGATGCAGGTTAAAAAATTGAGTTCAGTTCTTCTATTTTTCCTGTATGCAGACTAAAAATAATTCCCTTGCATATACTCCCTTTTTAAAACTATGGGAACTTTCATAGAGAGACCACTTTCTGTATGTTTTATCAATCTACATATTTTAATCTAGAAGGCTAACATCTGAATGAATCATAGTTTACTTTCTGATTTGTTTTAAAATTGTAGAAGGATCTTGTGATGGGAGTCGATATTTAGTATTACATTATGGTAAGTGAAAAAGTGGTCTTTGTGGTCTGCACAGATTAAGTTAGGAGAAGTTGTTCAATGAGGAGGAATGGGAGGAACTAGTTTCACCAGTTAATACTCAATAGGTACTTGGTTTCTGTATGTGTTTTCCTCTATTGGAGGTAGGAGGTTTGCCTTATTTGAGTGCACGGGCATTTATATCCTTCAAACATTCAAAATGAGAGCCGTTCTATAATTTCTGCTGATCTGTTACTTACATGGACAAAATTGAGTTTTTAAAATTCTATTGAACTTATCATAATGTGCTCACTTTCAAAATATTTAATGCTTTATCAATTAATGATCAAAAGAAATCCCTTATTGATAATCCATTTCTGATTGTAATCTCAAGTGGAAATGTAGAAAGCTTAAGGGTATACATTTTGGCTTACTAACTATTATGACTTAAAACTGGACTGAGTTATCACATTTTAACACACATAGTTCTAGTTTAAATAGGTTATGATAATATTATTGGAGAAAAAACTAATCATGCATTCTGACAATAGTGCCATATATAGGAAAAAAAGCCATTTTATGATCTTTGAAAGGGGATGCAGGAGCATCTTGGGTTCGGAGCAATCTTGCATCAACCAAAAGAAAATCCATTTCAAGTTTGTGCCAGTTTGTGTACAGCCTGGAAGATCAATCCAATGGTTCTTCATATCCTCGAGTTAGTGATTACGATTATCAGAAATATTTATGTAAAACTAAAACTAAATACATCATTACAATTAAATCTTCCTCTTCCCATCTCTAGTAAAAAGTAAGGGGGAGGTATAGCTAGAGGGGCTAGTCCTAGAAGTTTGCAATGGCATGACTGTACCTCCTTGCTTGGTATGTGTGAATCAGTTTGTGGCTTGCCCTCCATCCTAGATGTTGCTCTGCCTTTAGCTTTTCCTAGCACTAGCATTGGCTACTAAATGAACTCAATGCCATCTAGTGTGAAATCAAATCCATTCCCTTCCTCCATAGCCTACCTCTCCCCAAGACCATAGTGAGCGACAAGGACAACAAATTCTTGAGTTCCTTTTGGCAAGAACTTTTTAGGATCACGGGCACAGAGTTGACACCTAGTACTAGCTACCACCCTTAGACGGATGGGCAGATGGAGATAGTTAATAAGTGGATTAAGGGGTATCTGCATAACAATGTGTCGGGGCAGCAGAAGGCATGGGTGTGTTGGTTGTATCTGGGTGAGTATTGTTATAATACTACGCACCACATATCCATTGATATGTCTCCTTTCAGAGCTCTTTATGGCTATGATGCATTATCTTTTGTTGATCTGGCTTTGAGTGACAACAAAGTTCGTTTGCAACAGGATCGGTTACTGGAGAGCCAGGATATCATGAGTTCTCTCAAGGAGAATTTACAGCATGCACATAATCAGAAGAAGATGTACGCTGATCGGCATAGGACCGAGAAGGTATTCGAGGTGGATGAGATGGTTTTTCTATGCTTACAACCCTACCAACATAGCGCCCTTAAAGGGGGGGGGGGGGGAGATGAGAAGCTCAAACCTCGTTTTTACGAACCTTACAAAGTTCTCAGGGGAGTTGGAGAGGTTGCTTGTGAGGTTGAGTTACCACCTGATAGTAGGATTCATAATGTGTTCCACTTATCATGCCTGAAGAAGGCACTGGGGCAGCATATTATAGCATCACTCGATTTACCTCTCTTGGATGAGGAAGGTAAGTTGACTTTGGTTCTTGAGGAGATTTTTGAGGTGAGGGAACGACGGCTAAGAACCACGATGATTCGGGAGTATTTGGTACGCTGGAGAGGTCTACCCATAGAGGATACCACTTGGGAGGGTGAATCCATTTTGCAAGACCTAGCATTGCAATTGCTTGTGGGCAAGCATCTCTGAGAAGGGAGGACTCTCATGTCCCCTCGTTAGTCTGACTAGCAGAGTTATGTGAGTTAGCCTATCATGGGGGTCTTGTAGGGTAGCAGTAGTGGATAGAGACTCATACAAGATATTCAGTGATTGACCTTGACTTTATAGGCAATTGGGAGCCAGTTGGGTGCAATTCCTTGATTTTAGTGGGTATCCTACATTTTAGGAGGATGTGGTAGTTTCTAGATGTGAGGTTCCACGAGACCATTCCATGGTTTTAGTTTCTGGATGACAGGGTGTATTCCGTAGTTTCTAGGAGCATCCCTAAATTATAGGGAAGAGACTGCCAGTTGTCCCATCTCATTTGGTATCAGTCACAAATAGGTGACATGGTTGGTTTCACATTTATTTGGTTGGTTTGGGCTTTTAGAGGCAAAATGGGGAATATTTTAATATATTTAAATATTTCCTAAGTTAGCATTTAAATAATTTATAATAAGGCTATTTATATAGCCATTTTGGAGTAATAAGGGGAATATGGCTTTGTTTGGTCAAATGTGCTCTTTTGTTATAGCTCGTTGGAAAGGTCTTGAATTATTATAAACTATTTTCACTACTCGGAGACCTTTTTGGCGCTTTGAGTTATGACATTTTAATAAAGTAATGTTTTTCCTATAGCTTGGATGCCTTTTTTAGGAAAATGTTAATTTATTATAAAGTGCAAAGTGTAATTCTCATTTAGGGTTCAATTTGCACTTGGGAGGAGTTATAAGGAGATGAAGTCCTAATTGTGGAGTATCTTTTGAAATTTTGAAACTTGCGTAATTGGAAATTGCTCTAGTGGTGCGATTCAAAAGCTTGGAATGAAAACCCTAAGTCAGGAGTGTTGGGACGCAAACGTCAACAAGGATATGGTGGTTCAGTATTGGAATTGGAAGGTGCTATTCTCTGTGGCAAGGATCGACATTCTTCATAGCACCATTTATCAAAAGGAAACATCACATTCAACTAGGCAGCTAGCTTATTCCAGCTTGGGCATTTATTCCAGAGGCAACTCGGGCTTGTATTGTGGGCACTATTCCTTATTAGCAGCCACGTATTGCAGTTTGGAGATCATACAAGGGTTTGTGACAACAATCTTTCCATAATTTGTGATTGTAAAACCCTTCTACAGCTGGCTACAGGTTCATTTAGACTACAACAAATCCATTTGATCTATTTATTTCATTAACTGCAATAATTTGAATTTTATGCTTGGTACGATTTGAATCATTTCTAGATTGTTAAGTGTTTTCAATATATGGATGCAGCTCATCATTCTTAGTTCGAAGTTATTTGTTGTTTTTTATTTACTTGCATATATCTTCAAAAACACCTAAAAACTTGAAAACGAGAAAAAACCAAAAAGAAATCAGAATTCTATAAAGTCTATTTAGAGGTACAAAATTTTGGTCAAAGTCTCGAATTTTGAAACAATCATCACTTTCCAAGGTCATTGAGATTGGGGATCTTTCAACTATGAGAACTTTCTCCGGGCTCTCTATCAAGGGAGATAGGGCCTTTCCGATTTGGAGCTATTGTGAATAACTCACTCTTACAAAACGCAAGAACCATTATAGAGTACGAGATTCCTTCTATGGACATTTCAAGTGTTGCTTTGATAAAGAGTTGGCAAAGACTAGAGTATCTAATGAGGCATGGAAGAAGGTGCGTCATTATGGATTGTTGTTTTTACTGGTCCCAACTTTCACATATGTGAGCACTAGTTGCTCCGAAGGAGACCCTACACTCTACCAAGGCATCTCATTGACAAAATCATCCTAATGGAATTGGCTAGACAACTCATGATTGCGCAAGCATACCAGATTAGTCAACACCGGCTAGGATTTGGGATCTCCTCTACAAATCCTCTACAAATTGTCAAGTATATGATCACCATGGTGCACAAGGCCAAGTCTATGAAATTTGAACTTCAATTAATTACATTGAAGAAGTTCAAATCCACAGAAGATTTTCACTACAGAGTGATGAACTCCAAGATGAAGAGAACATTTACTCATGTTCATTGCATGGAGGATGTTTGGAATCTTGGATAGACCTTTGACCAAAACAGAGGTAACCAGAATGGACCATTGCCGGCTCACATTGCAACATATTATAGATCTTAACTTAGCTCCTATTCTAGAAGAGGTTTGGGATGATGATATGATTTTGGATCCATAGTACCATAGAAGTCAAATCACAAAGCTTCCTCCCGCTCTTACCTAGTGGCAACATGAGGGATCTACTTCCATATTTGACGGATTTTAGGCCATCCTCATGAATACCAATTTATGGCTGAAAAGTAAGGGTCTGAAAAAGATAAAGCTGAAAGCAGGTATAGATTGCAACCATTTTGGTCCCGTGGGCTGGACATCACAGATTGAGGGTAAAAAGAAAGATGGTCCCTCTACTTCAGAACTAGAAAAGGGGTCAAAATCGAAGATTAAGAAAGTAAAGGGTATTTTTCAGGCATCTCATTCTTTTCCGGCTTCACCAAAAGTGCATGATTAGGATGAAGAAGAGGTAGTCATCCTTTCACCTCCGCAATGGTCAAAAGCCAACGAATCGTCTATCCTAGATTTGCCTTTCTTGTCTACATTGGACAATGATGTGGATTCCTTTTCTACAGTCTTTGTACCTACCATTCCTATCACAGAGGTGAATGTTCAATAGTCCCTATGTCTTCTGCAGCTCATCCTTCCCTCACAACAAAACAATGCAAGAATGTGGAAAATGTTTTTGAGACCTCTACTTTACCGACTCTTGCAGAAGGTCAAGTTTCCCAACTTGATACTTTAGCCGCCGGATTTGAATTTTTCATGACAGAGTCATTTCAGCAAGCACCAATGATACCAGCTGTGCTAACAGATGTATGCATCATGACGACAGAGATACAATTAGGATCAATGTCTTCAATAACAACCATCCTAGTCTCCACATAGGAAGGTTTCAGCTTACCAACACGGTTAAACAATGTTACAATGAAGAGGAGGAAGATAGAATTGCCACCTGACTACCTTTTTCTTTAAAGGAATAAATCTAAGCTTCTAGTACACAAAGCCAAGATTGTCTCACGAATCCTTTTTGATTATGAGAAAACCAAATATGCTGAAATTAAAGAACCCTTAGTAGACAAATCGCCTGGAGAGCTTCAAGATTCAAATTACAAGTTCACCAAAATTGAACTTGGTTAACATTCACAGTTGGGATGTCAAAAGGTTGCATAAAATGTAGTTTCTACCTTGTCACAATGCAATGATGAACTTTGAGAAAGAAAAAATCAGCTCAAGATGGAGAATACTCACCTTCACGAGATTATTTGTCAGCATTCTTCATAATCCATTGTCACCTCACCTCGTTCTAAACAAGTGAATTGGAGAGCTGAAGCCGCATAGAGTTGGGTCGAGAAAATTGTCATAGAGGGAGTTTAGGCCATAAGAGCTGCGCATAAAGTCCTTGGACGCCTTAAAACATTGTCTCCAAGCTCAAGAGTACTCACTTTTCCTTCAACCAAGAATTAAAATCCTTGAACAAAGATTTGAGTATCTTTTACAAAATGCCCGAAATGGACTTGGATGTCTTGGCCACATACGAGATCATCGCATCCTATGAAATGTTTGATGAATATTAGGGCCTCATTGTTAACAAGGTACGAGTAATAGAGGGGATGGTAACAAAGGTACAAGAAGCCCTTAGAAGCTACAATATTGTTGAGATTGACATAACAGACTGTCTTGACCAAATGGGATGCAAAGTATTCATAGAGGATAATAACTTGTTGGCAGAGGAAACTATAACCTCAGAATTCACTAGAAGGATCATTTCAAAATTGAAGTGGATGATTTTGGGGTTCACACTATGAATAAATTTTTAGTCTATAAGTTCTCAGCAAAGCACCTATGGTAGTTTATTGAAGAGAATTGCCAGGTTGTCAAGAAATACAATGCTATAGGTATCAAGGTGAATGCAGTGGTGCAGAACACAAGAGCCCCTCACCTTTCAACCATCTATGATTGCATCACCAAGTACAAGGCCTGCAGTGATAATTTGCTAGATTGATTCAACAATTTTCAAACATTTTCTTCATTTTTGTTTAATTGTGTTTTCAGTATCGTAGTTTAGAAGGTACACAATGTGTAATCCATTTGCATGCAACCCAATTACACCTACCTTCAGTCATGTAATTGAATAAATCTTCTTTGTTTGTTTGACTTAGTCAAGGTGGTTTGAGTTTCTCCCAACTTTTTCTCATATTTGCTCACTCCTTTGCCTATATAATTAGGTGAGCTTCATTGTAAATAATCATCATTTTATATGCAAGAAAGCTTTGCAAAAGTTGTGCAAGCATAACTGTGATTTATTGTACAAGTTTCAAAGGAAGGTGAATAGAAGAAACAATCCTTTTGGAAGCTGTGTTTGGAAACAATTGTTGTAGTACAAATTGGAAGCTGTGACTACAATTTGTGTTGCTATCTTTAGTTTATGCTAATCTTGTTTGTATTTGGAGCAAGTGAGTAGAAGAAACCATAGTTTAAAAATTCAGTATTGGCAATATCTCGGCCAACCCAAAATTATTGAAAATCTTAGAATCGACAAAAACTTGGCAATCAATCAACACTTTTATCGAACATTTGAAAATATCCCATATTTCCATAAAAAAGTATTAAAATAGTAAAAGTTAAAATAGAGTTACCATTTTAATATTGTATGACAGTATTAAATATTAATAAACATAGTATAATAAATATAAATTATAAACGTAAAGTATTACTATTCAATAATATTGTATTTCATAATATATGTATTTTACTATTTTATATATACTATAAGATTGTAAGTCTATTTAATTAGTTAATATAGGTAATATATTATTTAATAATACATAATAGTAAAGTTACATATAGATACAATATTATATTATATTGATTGAAATACTATATAATTTAATTATTACTAAATTAAATATAATTTAATAATGTAAAATTACAGTGGAATACAAATACAAATGCCTGTACTCCTACAGCCGGTGACTTTGCCCCTAGTCGATTCTGCCTGAAACTAGTGGATTCAGCAAAATCACCAGACGATTCAGATTCAACAAATCACCATCATGATTCAGCAAATGCCCACACGACGATTCAGATTTAGCAAATGCCCACACGATTTAGCAAGCGAACACAAAAATAGTCAAAACAAAATATGCATTCAACGTTAGCTATCCATGGTAAAATCTAAAAAGAGTTCAACATGTTTTAATATAAAAAATGGTCAACAAAAATCCATGTTTTCAACCCTATTAATTTGCAAGATTTGGCAATTTTTTGAAAATAAACGTTGCGATTTTCTGGGAAAACCAATGTCGATACTTTGGGCGATTATATCGGTTGTAACATTCACCTGCGATATTTCACGCAACTGGTGATATCTCGCCATTTTTTTGAACTATGGAAGAAACAATCTATTTTAAAGCAGTGTCTAGAAACAATTGTGGTTAAAGAAGTTGACATCGTGTCTCCAATCTGTATCGCTTTTTTGAATTCATGCATCTTATTAGAATCAATAACTTTCATGTCTATGTTCTGAAATAACATATAGGTTTAGAATTTAGAAAGCATCTACTTTTGGAAGTCTATGTGCCCCAATAGTAGAGTCTTATCTTTGAAGGATTGCATAGTATTCTGTGAGGTCCATAGCTGTTCTTATAGCGTAGAAATAGACATAGATCTAAGTTGTTACGCTTACAATCAGCTTGTGTATTGATTTGAGTTTATCAGTATCATTGGTCCAATTTAAAGATAGAAGTGTAGTTAGAGATCCATCTTTCCCATTACCCACTCTGTGAGTAAGTGGATTCTTTCTTGAAAAAAGAAGAAAGAATATAAGTAACACCCTTTTTAGTATCTCTAAACTTCTTGCTTACCTTGAGTTGATCCAAGTAACAGTGAGTAGGGGGAGTCCTTCCTTTAAGGTAGGAGAGACTTTGTCCCACACACGTTGTGGCTAGTACTCTTCTTTTCTGATAGAAGTTACACAAATAATCAGTTGCAAAATATCCACCCAACATACAACACACAAACATTACAAAATCCTTATTCACAACCGTTTCTTCAAGCAAAGTGAATATTTACATTTTTCTTGCTTCCTTTTATGTTTTACATTTCAATTCCAAAGTTGGTTTCTCAATCTAGGGCTTGTCAAAGGCAATCCCTCATCAAACCAAAAGAAAAGCCAAGTTTACTGTATGCAGAAGCAAAACATCAAAATTGGCACCACAGATCTAAAAACTACTTGCCGAAACATTTTTGGAAAAGTAGGGCTGACTTTGGTACTGTGTTTTGAGAACATGTCCATCTTCCTATAAGGTGTCCAAATACTTTATAACCAGGTCGACGTCTTCCTAGAGGCTTGAGAAAAACAACATTTTCTGGGCTTTTTGTTGTGATCGCATATTCACGGTCAGAAGTTCAATCACAAGTTTAGATCCACAATTTTCAGAGTGAAAAGGTACTATCCCTTGCACATTTCAAGGTGAGTATTTGGTCATTCATTTCACTTTTTTGTCTATACCTATTTTCGTATCTTAAATGGGCCGATTGCATATGTTTAGCACCTAGATCTATCTTACACTTGTCATTAAATCAGTTAGTTCAATTTCATATTTATATTGCATATCTTTAATTAATTTACATTGCATGAAAGAGGACTTGCTTGCGTACTTCCTTGATACAATTTGGGTTTAGTATTGGCATCCCTTCATCTATTTGGGTTTTGCTAATTTGACTTGAATGATATTGAGAGTTATGTTTGGAAGCCCCTGTTTTTCTTGTATTGTATGTTAGTGTGAAAGTAGAAGTCTTATATTTACACATCTTACTAAGTGCTTCCATTTTTCACTTAACCAGTATTGTTTCTAAATTTGATTTGAATGCATAATGACGTATGATACTAACATTCTCTTAGTATGAAACATTACAAGTGTCCATCCCAACGTGCAATTCAAACCCTAATTGGGAATTCTAGAACAAATCAAGTAAGGTCCCAAAGAGGGGTTATTATATGAACTTTGTAGAATTACATATCAAGTATTCTTTTTGATTTGGGGCCATTTTGTATGTTTTAAAAAATTTGACAGTAGAAGGGATGACAAAGGAACATTATGGATGGATGCATACAAAAATGGACATCATAAAACATTTTGATTTTGGGATAAAAGAGGAATGTTGTGTCCATTATTAGATGTCATTGAATGTGGCATGTCCAAAACATATCATAAGACCAAAGCCGTCCTAGCAATAAGGATGGACATTATAAAACATTTTGATTTTGGGATGGGAGGGTATTTGTTTGCATTACTAGATGTCATTAAGTGTGGCACGTCAAAAACATATCATAATACCAAAGCCATCCTAGCTATAAGGTAGGAATAAATAGGATGGTAATCAAATATTAAGCTATTTTATGGTAAAAATAAATGAAAATGCAAGTATGTTTTAGAAATATAGAATAAAGCAAATGAAGAGTAGAGAATGCTACAAATAGATTCTCCTATTAAAGTAGAGTAAAAAAGGTTTATTAATTAGAAGATTTGAGCGGTGATTCCTTTAAAATAAAGCAAAGGTTGCTTATTTTGCCTTGTTTATAAATATTGCAACATCTATTGCAATAAGTGCATGATTATTTGTAATGAAAATATATGATCTTTAACCTATTGAAGATTGGTCGTCTTCAAAATGGAGAGTAGCTCGCCGGTGAACTTGACCTTTTCTTGTTATAGGATGCAATCTTAACAGAAATACTGCCCGTTCCTAGAAGAAATCTTCATAAATCTGTTTCTTTTCACAGCTTAGAATTTACATTTCAAAATTTTATAGACAAATTTGTTTTTCAAAATTTTATCAATATCAATTCGGATTGATTGAGGTTCATGATAGCTGATAAAAATGGAGTTCAAATTCCTTAAATTTCTATGACAATAACTTGGATGCTGAAATGTTTTTGTCATTTCCTGTATAAATAATATTCGTCGATTGCCTCATAACTTTGACATGTAAAATTTTATGCCTTTTTACCTTATGTATACTTGTATGTCATATTTTTTTGTTGGATGAGATTTACAATGTAAAAAGAGTTGTGAAAGCCCTAATCACAAGGATGCCGTTTTTCATTTTTGTGTTTATTATTTTATATAAGAAGACACAACCTTAATTATGTTCAAATGAAAATTTGTACAATGTTATGAAAGAATAGCTTAAACATAAATAGAAATTCCTTTGTACTGACATGCAGTTAGTATTGTGTACTATTTCACTTTTAGGTTAATCTAGGTATATCTGTGTTTATATTGACCATATTGAATTTTCTGAATATGAGTCCATTTTATGTATCCCTCTTCATTTGTTACAGAGGCAAAGCAACGCTTGGACATAGAGTGTGGACAACTTCGCAGTCTTGTTCAGGATCTTGAAAGTAAGTCATATTTTTCTCCCATTTTTGAACAAATTTGTCTTTCAATCCTTGATATTAACAATTGGATATTGTTTGCCTCTACATATTTTCAGTCATTAACTGATTTTTACAGTCACTCTTAGAATGCCTCTTACTTTATGTTGTGTGTCAATAAGAGTACATTGAAGGATGCAACTAGTGGTAAATTAGGCATCAATTTTCTCTTGAAATATGTAAGCAGAGGACATGTTGGAGTCCACCTTTTGGATTGGCAATTTTATGAATTTTTCTATGGTGGCTACAATGTGAATGGTAGAATTCTGTTTTAAAACTTCAACATTTGCCAGATCTAGGTAAGGAAGAGCTCTATGACAAGTGGTTATTTATCTTTGGTTCCAACTGAAATATATCCAGTATCCCTGATGGTGTTCAAATCACCCTCCCCCCTGTTCAAACATCCAAATGTTGCTGTACAGTGCAGAATTTCCTAAAGATATCCCGTAAAAAGGACCAGTACATTTTGACAGCCCATTTTGATTTTTAGAATGCTGGCGAATTTGTACTGATGGATCCATGCTTATTGATTACTGTCGGCAACTTACACAGGCATCTGCTTTCAGCTGATAAGTTGTCTGTCCAATACTTTCTGTTCTATTTGATAAAATAAATACATGAATTAATAATGGAGATGACATTGTATACTTGATACAAGAGTAAAGAATACTTTTCTTTGCAACCTGGAATCAATATAGAAGATGACTGGAGATCAACAGCTAAGGATCCAATTTGGTTCTACTAGATAATCCTACTTTCCTTGACGATATACAATCTGTTTAGGGACCCGATTATCACTAAGGGAAAACATCTACTAATTGATGCGTATAACTACCCAAAGCAAACAAACACTTATTATGTTGTACGTGATTGACATCATGCCCCCTGCGCCCCCCCCACCCCTCCGAAGAAAAATGAAAAAAAGAAGAGGAAAAATTGTCTTTCAAACTACAAGTAAACAACAAGTAGTATTAAGAAGATTGATGCTGATATTGGAGATGAAGACTTGTACATGAACTTAGTAGTTAGAAGTGTACAAAGAGTTTCAATGATCTTCATAAGAATGTGAGAGCTCTTTTATTTTACTGCAAAGTGTCTTTGCAATTGTAAATATCCTCTCCAATAGAATCAATGCTTTAGAAACCTTCAATTATCCTATAATCGTACCTTGTACCCAGATTGCAAATAATATTTCTTACATGATCTTCGGATGACACAAAAATCTCGACTTCTCCATTTTTGGTTCATAGATTTTGTCTTTGGCTCTTTATTTCAAGCCTTCTTTTCAACAAGGTTATTTTGTGTATCACTCCATTTGGTTAAACTATCCACACACCTTTCTCACTTGCATGCATAACCGATGGGAGCACTTAAGTTGTAATATTTGACACCACTGTCATCTTGTGATCCTTTTATGATTTCTATGTTCTTGTCTCAATTCTCACTATCATTTTTATTCATTATTGTCATTTCCATGATATAATCTAGCATTCAGCTCATATTCTGTTCTGAGATTTCACATTCACTTCATGTATCTATAAGGACATTCAAACTTTAATATTGACCATAGATGACAAATTCTGCAATCAAGATCTCTATTTCACACATGATCTACAATTTGTAATTACCTCGTTCCATTATTGACGATCTTTGCATTCCATGAAGCTTGTATTAATTTAAGGCTTTTTCTCAGAATATTCTGGTGCATTGTTTGCCATTCTACATCCCACAAGCATTGTATTCACTTAGCTGCAAATACAACAAAAATTCTTCATCCCTTCATGTCATTCAATTTTTCCATAACTTGTTCCAGAGCTTACGTTTTCTATGGGTTTGAAGGAAGGTTAGAGTTTGCAAAGCCTTTTTATCAATGTCCTTCGCGATGATACCATAACTATCATACTTTGTTCCTTGAGATGAAACCTCCGTGATCCATTTTGACAAAAAACTACTGCACAATGACTTTGTATGTGCTTGTATGCAATATGTGCAATAACACCTGATGATATTTCCCAACTGTTATGCTCTAATGATTGTTCACAACCTTCTTCAGAATTGACACTTGCATTTACTAAGCAGTTTACAATCATTCCTTTCATTGAATAAGCTGCTATTTCTTTATGGAATTATGTCAAACAATTCAAGTGTGATGTTTGTTTCTCTGCATTTTGAATGCATCTGTGACATTCTAATGCCTTCTTTATGATCCCTTACTTTGCATGCACATCTATGGTGAGCATCTTGTATGCTTGTATAATTTAAAAAAAAAAGATAGTTCTCATGTTCTCATCCCATTACAGATAGGAAGAACGATGGCAGTCGCTTCATAGTTTGTCTCTTACAATGCCAAGTAC
The DNA here is from genome assembly GCA_028749045.1 of Cupressus sempervirens. NCBI lineage: Eukaryota > Viridiplantae > Streptophyta > Pinopsida > Cupressales > Cupressaceae > Cupressus > Cupressus sempervirens. Next base: position 403,261,502 of record CM053791.1, on the reverse strand, counting down.
ATTCACTTGGATAATTTTATGTTTTTTCACCATTAGTGAGTGTGGGCAGAGACACAACTATCTGTTGGAAGGTGGCTGCTGAATCTGCAGTGATCAGCTTCATGCTTGCTAGTCACACAAAGCTTTCCAAACTATTTTCTATAAGAGCCATATTCAGCAAACCTGAAGATTCTTTACCTGAGGTGATATCATGACTCTAAGGCTAAAGTCAAACAATGTGATTTATTGTCTGCGATTCCACATCTTTGAATGCATGCTTTATTGAGTTTCTGGACTACAAAATCTGACAAATTACAACCTTCATTACGTTTTAATGGATGAACTTACCATTTTGTAAACCTCTGTTTTTAGTTTGGTAGTTGAATGGAAGCAAAGGTTATGCAATTCAGCATCACACTCGCTGATTTGCAGTTTCTAAAGCTATTTCAATGAATTACAAGATGTATATGCACTTCTATGGTGGATGTTGCTCACATTTTGGAACCATTTCAATTTATTTCCTATGACAACCTCTTTCCCAGGAATCCTATCAATCATTCCAAATGTCAAGTTTTGTGATTCACATTTTGTATACATGTTGCATCCTGTACAAAGCCATGAATTTGACAAATTATTATATAACTTTAATGTATTAGAAATCTTCTGCTTATATTGCAACAGAGAGGATGTAACAAAATTGTTGAGCTTGGCTCTATGGCTGCCAAAGGCAATTGAATTCGACTTCAAACCCACTGATTGCATGTAATAACCCTGTCTGGTTATACCTTAAGCAAACATCAATTTCCCTTACAATTTAATGGTTGGACATTTTGTCAAACACTTGGTAGTTATATTCTAATAGTTTGCTCATGTTGTTTATAAGATTTGCAAACATCTGGGATTAAATAATAAATACCAATATAAACTCCATGTTCAGAAGGAAATAACAACAATAACCGTTTCAATTCCTTCAATTCAAAAGGGATGGAAACAATGGAAATTTATTTACTCTGAAATTCGAATTTGCATACAAAGTAACCTGTTTTATTTGCTGGTGTATGAAAGCAAGAACGACGATTACAATCTTCAGATTATGTCCGCAACTCCCAAATGTATAGCCTCTTTGTTGTCATTTCCCCTCTTTCGCACTAGTTCTTTTGGCGCCTGGTTAATCTATCTCCACATCCGGATAGATTAATGGCATTACCAGTAAGGATGCCTGTCAGTCACAAGGGAAGATTTGTCTTAAGTTCGTCATTTAATGTATTAAAGTATTTTAATAAAGTTTCTTTATGTTTTAATAAGACATTCACTTTATAAAGTGACTTAAGTGACTAGAAGACGAAATTGGTGTTTTATCCCACATCTCTTATTCAAACACTATTCTCTCACTTCGAGGTTATAAGTAAGGAACTCTGTCTTTGGAAAGACACAATGAATATTTGATATCTTTTACAAAATCTGAAAGGTTGCTTAAATGCGGTTGGATATTTCCTAGGACGAAACCCCTAAGGAAAATAGTGAGGCTGGATGCAAACCTGGCACTCACATTAGTTTTCAGTATTGATGTAATTCACCAGATTGATCTATAGAAATGTGAAACTCAAAGTCAAGGAGAACAAGAGGTTAAAAATCAGTCAGCATATGACAAGTATGTACGGATTTCATTGTTAACTGGACAATATTCTGCAACTGAGGATTCAGTGATTTTGAGGGGTGTACAGCTGGTTGGCAGTAGTGATAGTTATGCATTAACAGTGGGACATCAGTCTGTGAAATTTGAGCATGGTATTGCACGACGTGAGCCATCTATCTGCAGCTACATAAATCATAACTACCATTGCAGTAACCATTGATAAGTACATGGGTTTGGCCACAGTAGAGTTATCAAGGTGAGCATCCAGTTAACGAGAATGGAAGGAACTCTGCAAGGTAGTGCAGAGCAGTAGAGCATGCTGTTGGGAGTGAACTTCAGTTTCGTTGGGTGGGAGAAGAGCGTAGCTGTGGCTGTTACTTCCAAAGCCGTGGAGTTATGACGTCTTCCTTCAAGTTCTGTATATGCTAAGGAACCAATCTAGGAAGTGATTGCGGGGGAGACATTGGCAGGCAGCATTCAGAGTAAATATCACGCCAGTCTGCAGACGACGGGATTGGGGCTGTATTGGTAATCATACATAACTTCAGCAGGCGGCAACTCCCTGAATGAATATGGGTGTGTTCACTATCTCAAGATCTGGTTAAAATGTTTAAGTTTATTCTTCTAATTTCTTGGCATAAATGAAATCGCAAAGCCTGTATTTACTGAACTATGACTATATATTCGATTTTTTCTTGGTCATTGTTGAGATCACTGTGTTGTAATTGTTTGGCATTAACAAGTTGCCTTGTGAGAAATAGTTGTTTATTTACATGAGATTTTACAATCACAACGATAGTATCAACATAGTTCTTTATCCAGCCTGCAGGCCAATTATTTGACTAAGTTCCTAGGGTCAGAAATTGATTTTTTTTTCTAGTCAGATTTAAGGGCTGGATTACTAGAGTGGTATTAGAGCCACAGGTCTTGCCATCTTGTGTGTTAAACAGGAAACAAAATGATAGCGGGGTATGAAGAAAAAAACTTTATAATTTCCGTCCTCCAATCGGAACAAGGAGGGTCTTCTATACAAATTGATATTGAAGATAGCTAATAGTGGATGAGGAATTGATTTTTGGAATAGGTGAACAAACTAAACAATCTAAATAGGTTGATCATTTTGAACAGGTAGAATAGGTAAACAAATTTCAAATGACACATAATAAAACTGAACAGGATAGGGAAGTAAAGGAAACATTGCGGGCTATTAGAGATGGGCAGAATAACATTAGTTGATGCACTTCAACAACTTGCAATTAATATACAACAATTAGCCCCTGTTAATAGGAGAGCCCCAAGCTATCACAGTGGAGGTAATAGTGTAGCTGGACCACCCCGAGCTGTTAGGGCTACCACACGTAATACTAACAAGCCTCTAATGCCAGTGTTTAATGCAGAAGAAGAGGTAGTACCACTAGCAACACCAAATTTACTACTGGACAATGTTATGGCAATGTATGCTGAATGGGATTTGTTTCCTAATCCTATTAAACGAAATATGTCCTTTGTCCAATATCTAAATCAGAAAAGGGAGTTAGATAGACAACAACAGGATAGGAGGCCTAGAGCACCATACAAAGACCTAAAGCATGCTATGAACAAATTATCTTTCCCTACTTTTCATGGTAGCAGTAAGACATCTGCGAGAACATGGATTCACAAGCTAGACACGTACCTAACTCTTAAACCTATGTCAGAGACAAAAGCCATCAGATTTGCTACGATGCATTTGGAGCAGCATATGATTGGTGGCACCACGGGTTGGTTACACAAGATCATGGTCTCATTACATCATATGAGACTTTCAGCTCTAAGATGATTACTCGCTTTGACAAGAAGGATATAGACGTTTGTTATAGGGATTTGGCACAGCTACAACAGGGCGGATCTCTAGATGATTTCATTGACAAGTTTCAGCAGATCTCAGTGATGGTTCCTGACATGACAGAACAATGTAAGGTAATGCTGTTCACTGAGGGTTTGTAGGATAGGTATAGAGGTTTTGGTTAAGGTACTTAAACCAAACACTCTGGATGATGCTATTAAGATCGCACACGATCTCGAGTCACCCTCTTCGATATTACAGCCTCCTAAGAAGACGTATAAGGGGACCTCTTCTTTCCAAAAGAACAAAAACCAGCATAAGGCTACACCTCCCAGGATGGACTTTGAGACACAAAATGAACTCAGGAGGAAGAAGCTATGCTTCACTTGCAAAGAGCCATGGATGCCGGATCACAGATGCCTTGGAAAGGGCAAGATACATTATGTAGAGGCACTTACAGAGGAGGAGGATGAACAGGAGGAGGGCAGTGATGTTGAGGGTAGTGATGAGGAGAATGAGGATCAACTACCTAGAGGGAAGAAGGCAGGTACCCAGGGCTAGCCTCCTATCATAGCGTCACTTTCTAGCGATCCCACAGGGTACCCCTTTCGTTTGAAAGGAATTGTTAGGGGATAGCGTATTATATCTCTTGGATACAGGTGCCTCGCATAACTTCATAAGCTCACGATGGCTTACCAAGAGGAATTTATAGATTGATGACATACTTGAGTTTGAGGTTAAGGTGGGAGCAAGTGAGAGATTGAGATGCGCAGGGAAGGTGTCAGGACTTCTGATTCATTTTGATGATTTCCTTCTTGAGGCAGATTTTAATGTGGTGGATTTAGATGGACTAGATGCTATGTTGGGGAGACAGTAGTTACAGACCATAGGCAGATATACGGTTGACAACGAGAAAATGTAGTTGGAATTCTTACAGGATGGCCAACAGGTGGTCCTCAAGGCTATGCCAGAAGGGGAGCCTAGATAACAGCTCACAAGATGGAAGCCATTTTGAGGCACGATGATATCGAGTGGGCGACACAGTGTTTCATATCTTTTAAGGAAACATAGGATACAAGACAGCAGTACCATTGTGAAATCCAGATGGTGCTTGACAAACATAGGAGAGTATTTGAAGATCCTTGATAATCTGATTCACACACTTTTTGTAGTCATTTCATTTGGTTTCTTTGGATGATAAATTTGAGGTACTTTGTCAAGAAAACTGTGAGTTTCCTATGCTTCCACATTTTGCATGTAAATTCTAGAGCATTTGCCACTACATCTAATGAGAAGATCTATGAAAACATGCTTTGATTAAATGCCATTTGTGCAAAAATGAGCTGGACTTTTACTGGTGCACTTCGCTGCATTCAATCTCCTTGTTGTTCACAAGGTGATTAAAGACGAAAGTGGAGGTAGGCTCGTGTATGTCAATTACTTGCCACTTTTTTAAAACTTAACTACAACGAACTTACATCAATCATTACTATTTAGATGCAGTTACCAGAGTAATTTGTCAAACAACTTACTATCAAGCTCCATTCTATGTAGGCGTCAAGCATGGAATCACGTGAAGTGTGTCCAACAAGGGTATTTTATAGCACAGTCTCTAAGCAACAAATTGCTTCTTTCACTAGTCATTGGAAGCAACTAGCCGAGCCCTCCAACAGTGCTCTATCTTATGGGAGCATTCTTCTATTTTCCTGCCTATTTTCCTCATATTAGAGTTACTAATTATCCTTGTTCATTGCACGGGACATTGAGGCGTGCTCTGAGATGATGCGTCTTTTGGCATTTTGTCAAACAATTAGTGTGCTTTCACTCTCTTTTGCCTTCTACACCCCCTATTATCTAGCGATAGTTCATCCACGCTTTGGAGAAATCAAATAGAAGCCCATGTAGATGATGCAATCTTACACTGAAATTCATATTAAATTTTTTAGATAGTGCGCATGCATCATTTAAACATCTCTCCTTGTATACAGACATAGCAATAATCATATCCTCCTCAACTTTACCTACTAGCCCAAGGTGTCTCGACAATCAATTTTTCTTTAGCATCAATTGGCACTAGATTTTGAACACGCATATGTCCATGGTGCTAACTTGGCAGCTTACATTTGCTTGATAAGTTCTGAATCTCCTTTAATGGATGTATTTTGCATGCAACATAACAATTATTTCCCTCTACGGGACCTAGAGTTACAAAGTGGAGCTTCATTGCACCCATGGTTCTTTAAGGCTTTGTACTGAACATTTCACATGCCTTTTTGCGAAACAAAACTAGAAACCAATTTTTGTCAAATCATTGCTATAACTTTTATTGGAGGTGTTTTTTTCATACCATGGATGCTTCTCATTTTCTATTTCAATAATCAAGCAGCAAATCCATAACACGAGGTCTTCCACTTTTCTCAAATCCTGCAAGCCAAGAAGTAGTTATTCAAGGTTCGAGTTTTAATTCTTGAAATTTCACTAGGTTAGGATTAGGGCAAAAATTTGGCCAACATTGAGGTTTCGACCCCTAACTTTTTATTTTTTAGAGTTAAGGTTGGGGAAAAGGTTAGGATGTTAACCAACTCAAAACGTACATAACTTTAATCCTTGGCTTTGCTATTTCACAAATTAAAATGCTAACCATTAACCCTTAACTCTTTAAAAAGTTATGGTTTGGAAAAATGTTAGGATGTTGACTCTAGAGAATGAATTGTTAACCCTTAACTATTAACTTTTTTTGAAAGTTAAGGTTTCATTTTTGAATTTTAATTTTAAGTTTTAAATAATCTTAAATAAAAGTACTAATCTTTAAAATAACATAACTTTTGACTCATAGCTCCAATTTCAGAAATTTGAAGTGCGGGACGGAGTTGGGAATGACCGAAGAGGTTGTAATCGCAACACCATTCAAAATTTGATAAAAGACTGACTATTTTAAAGCTCAAAGTTAGATGTTCCTTTGCTCATTTTGACTAATTTTTTTGAAATTAGGGCAGGGTAAATACCAAGGGCACAAGTCTCCATAAAGCTTAACTCCAATAGTATAATGCTACCTCACACAAAACATTCCTAGCAATATCGTAACATGCTACACAAAGAAAGTTCTCACCAGAAATTGAAGAAAAGAGTCCTACTTTGCAAAGAATTTGAAGCTGCCCTCATTCACAAATGAAAATGTTACAGATCCAATGTTGTCAAAGACAAGCTATTGCACCTAAAAAGTAAGACAAATGAAAGAGTCTTATTCAAATAAAATGCCAAATATTAAACTATTGAAACCATCCATGTATTATTGTCGCACCGCATAAATCACTTACATAAATGAGTGATAAGTGCACCGCAACTGATTGCACCAAATAAGGATTGATTCGATTCCACAGAAGATCAATATTTTTGAAGATTCAACCAATGATGTGGTACATAATCTGACTTAGCACTAGCAAGTAGTTGAAGTAGACAAGCAACCAGCTTAAGCAGATAACCAAGGAGCTCAAGAACACAACCTAACAGCTGAAGCACACAACCAAGTAGCTTGAGCAGCTTGATAGGCATTTTGTATGACCTTGATCATCAACATTCGACATCAATGGTAAAATATTCAACAAAAAATGCTCACTTAGTTTTAACTTTTAGTTTTGATTCTCCTCCTTAGTATCTACATTTCCTAGTGATGGCCTCTTTGAAGAAATTTTTGGCACAGGGAGATTCATATGGTGTTTAATCTTTTATGGAAATGCCCTCTAATGTGTTCGTTTGAGGAGCATCTTCCAGCAGAGCTGATGGAGGCATTTCTATCTAAACCTAGATATGGTGGGTCAAAAACAATGCTGTTTTATTTGCATTGATACCATAAAAATATAATTTAGATATTTTGATGTGTTTGGCTTCTCTATTCATGATGTGAGCCCCACTTTTGGCGAAGAATAACATTTCTTTAACTGCTTATATGCTCTTGCCTAATGCATGGGAATATTGTTAAAATTTCATTGAAGTCAATAATTACTCTATATTTCCAATTTATGCATTGTTTCTTCCTAACCATGTCTATAACAATTTCCAAGTTTGGAGTTGCTCCAATAGCATGTCCAACCACCTTTTGGCCTTGAAAATCTTGAGGCTTGCCATCACTGAGTTATTCTACTAAATTTTTAGGAGTATTGTTTTAAAACTTTGACCTGTCAATTCATTGTGTAATGTTTTAAATTGCATCCTTGCAATTCTTCATTGCATAATGCCTCTGCTTTAGCCAAAATTGAATTTCCACGTAGGTTTCCATCTCATCCTGCTTGCTTATGTTCCCTCTTTGTTCGAATCCTGGACCACGTGATCTGTTTGGTTTAGGATATGTGCACACTGCGGAGATGTCCATGTGGTGCACACTAGTCCTGAAAATCTGCAGACTGCTAGTGGCAATTGGGATATTACAGTTGCTGTTTCTTGCAGTGTAAATGCCCGTATAGCAGGCTACAGAAATCCAGATTCCTCTTGATCTGTTTAAACCTCTGGTTTTGCTTCATATTCCCTCACTTGGATCTCACTTAGTTATTCAGATTGCTCCGTGAGCTATCTCTGCAACTTCTTCAATGTTTTTGATAGTCGTCAGTGCTCACAACTTGTTGGTCTCTTTACATTGCTGCTCCACCACTTTCCATCACATGCAAGTCTTTTCTCACCTTCAATTGAAATATCCCTGAATGGATAGAAAAGGAAACCAACACAATCTACCTCAAATTTGTATAAATGAATGTATTCAGATATAGATTTGCTATGAAAAACTTCAAGTTCATATAGGGTATATATAAAGATCATATAGTGATAGCATTTACCGAACAAACAAGATGTCAGCTTAATGAATCCTGACCTTATACAGCTGATAGTAATTGGATCGCATTACCTTACTGCTGATGATTTATATTGAGTGAGCCTTGGCATAGGAAGTTCGCAAAAACAGAATGCAGTTATTTGCAGTGCCATTAATATCTGAAGGTGTTCTTGTAGAAATTTCTGAAGTCCAGTAGAATATTCCTACAACCAGTGATTTTCAGGAGTTGATGATCTCTGACCAATATACTCCCAAAGAATGCTCCCATGCTGAATGATGAAACCTATTGATAAATTTTGAATGCTCAATGTTGAATTGTAAAGGTCAAGGCTTGTATTCACACCATCAACAAGGATTTTGTTATGCTCTATGTAATGTCCCCAATTTAGTAGGGTCCAGAAGAAGGGGCATGTTAGTTCATCATCGTGACCCTTGTGAGGTGAAACTTAGATTTGAGGGTCTCAGTTTGTGCGACTTGCTATTTATAGAAAGGTGAATAGGGTTTCTTGTTTACCACATAGGTTAATTAAGAAATGCACACAGATAATGAACACGAACACAAACAGCAGAACTCTTCTTTATTATTCGCATATCCAAGATGTTACATTAGGTTCTCATGATCATGATTACAATGATCTCGAAGGGAAATATAAATACTGTTCGAGGAACCTTCTCGAAGGTATCCGTCAGCCACATACAACATGCCAGTTATAATAATAGAACCTTCTGGATACATCTCGATACATGTCGGCCTGATGGCACACATCCCGATACACTAACAGAAACCTCCCGATGCACCGTCGGGAACATCCTAATCCACTGTCGGGAACCTCCCGATACACCGTCGGGAACATCTTGAAACACTATCGGGAACCTCCTGATACACCGTTGGGAACATCTTGAAACACCGTCGGGAGCCTCCCGATACACTGTCGGGAACATCCTGAAACACCGTCGAGAAGCTCCTGATACACCATCGGGAACATCCTGAAACATCGTCGGGAAGCTCCTGATACACCGTCGAGAAGCTCCTGATACACCGTCGAGAACGGCCCGATACACTGTCGGGAGCCTCCCAATACACTTTCCTGACGACATCATCTCCCCCAAAAAGAAAAGTCGTCTCCCGACGACGAGACCACAAAAAACCCACACTATCTACATTATTCATAAAACAAAAACAACATGGATGTATACATCATCAACCCGAAGGTTGAGTCTCGGACTGTGACGACCGGCTGTGTCGAAGCTGATACACTTGTTTTGTCCGTATCTCCAAATCAGCTCTAATCTGTGAGTTCTCCTCCACCATTTCTTTCAGCATCAAAGCAACCTCCTGACACTCAGCTTCCTTCTGATCGTGAGCCTGTTGCACTGAGTCCTTCTCCTGACATGCTGTTGTCAACTGCTGCTCGACTGTTGCTAGTTGCTGCTCCCCTGTGGTTAACTACTGTTCTGCCTGCTGTTTCCCTTGCGTACTCTCCTCGAGCTGTGCTAGCAGCGCTGTCCGTTTCGCTTCCCATGCAAGGTGCTGGGTGGTAAGTTGGTCAGCCATCTCCTCTCGAGCCTTTTCTGCTGTCTCCTAAGCCTTCCACCCAACCTTTGCCCTTCTTCGCTCTATCAGCACCATTTGCGCTATGGACTTGCTCTGCTCCGCAATGATAGCCAGGCGAGAATGAATATCCATCTCCTCCGTCTCTGCTGGTAGAGGATTTGACGCTTGCACTCCCATGGCCACTTTCTTGGTTGCCGTTGCACTCTGATCCTCCCCTTCAGGTGATGCCGGTATCTCGACTATCTCACTGTTGGACCAATGGGTCTCCAAGGGCGTGTGCTCTCTCATGGGAGACTGAATGGAATGACTTCTGGTGACAGGGGCAAGTAGTCGGCGCCTCAGGTACTCACTCGCTCGACTTGCTACACTTGTTGCTGGGGCTTGGGGTGCCGCTTTAGGGATACCGGAGTGAGCACTCTGATTCTCACTTTGCAGAGTGTCGGCTACAGTGACTACCGCATCTGACCCAATCACTTCCAGCCGAACCTGCTCTTGCGTACCTCTCCAACTCCCTCCTCTATCACAGGCTTCGCCATAGGAAGTGGCTGAGGCAAACTCTCTGGTATAGGTATGGGAGTTGGTTCGTGAACCGCTGGCTGCGTACTCGTGGCTACAGGTGCTGCTGTCCGCTGGCGCACTGCTTGGTGCACAGGTGCTATTGCTGTTCGTAATGCAGGATGTAGAGTAACCGGGGTCATCACCACTGGACGCCGAAACTGACCAAACCCTGGGATGTAAACATCTGCCATGGTGTGAATGTGAGGTGCCGAAATTACCAGAGCTGAAGTGATAGTCACAGGTGTAGCTGGTCGCGGAAAGCGAAGTGGGATTGTTGAGACTGTGCTACCTTCCTCATCTTCTTCCTCCTCTTCTTGTTCTACCTCCATACCTTCAGAGTCGTCATCCTCATCGCAAGATGTGTCCTGATGGCCACCATCGGTGTTACCCGATTCCTCCATTTCCTGCTGTGTCCTCTTCTGACCCCCGCTCTTCTGACCTATAGGTGTATCCAAATGCTTCCATTGCATTACCGGAGGCTCGCCAGGTACTGCCGGAGTCGGCTTGACTTCTAGCTGCTCATGGGGTATTGTCCTGGCCGTGGCGTCCAAAAAGAGTTCGATGGCGTAGTGCGGCATATAAAATGTTTTGTGTTGTAAGGTCATGAACTCCTCCATGCGCGTGGCTAACAATGAAGCCCAGTCATAGACCTTACCATTCATGATTCCACTCATCATACTGACTAAGGGTAAGGAAATGTCAGATGCCCTGCTGGATCCGGTAAGCCTGCTTTTAACCACATCCATCAAACACTTCCAATGTCCTTCACGAATCTCAGACTTCCGCAGCCCTCTTTTCTTCGACGTGTTCATGAGAGTATCGATATGCTTCTGTACTTCGTCGTTACACACCATCCATATGAGCTGCAACTTCGTCTCCTTGCTCATCTTTTTGGGTTTGCCATCAATCTTGGTTCCACCTTGCGCCGCCCCTGGTATACCAAAGACTCGTAAAATCAGTTGGCCGAAAGGATACCACTATGTCATACCCCAAATATGGAATTTAGCATTTTCGAGAATGCCTGTCATAAGCCTCAATCATCGGCCGCAAAACGCCCTCAAAGTCTCTAATACAAAAAAGTGGCATCCGGATAGCCCACTCCACCTGCACCTTTCTGATGCTTGCTTTAACTAGGTGAGTATCGGGATGTTCCTCCCACCATTACCTACAATCCCCTCCATTCAGCCCTTCAAAAGCTACAGTTTGTGGCGTTGTATGGACATCCGGCTGAGTTTGTACTTTTGCCCTGTGCTTGCCTGTCTCCTTTCCCTGTGGCCTTGCTTGCGAGGGTCCTGTCTGCACCTCTTGATTCATGATTGAATCCTGCTCCAGGTGTTTCCTCCAAGCTCTCTTACCAGTTGATTGCATACTATGCCTTTTGCTGAAAAGAAAGTTGTTATTTCAGTGACGTGTCCATACAGCTTGCAAATTTTTTCCTTCTTGACGTGAGTGCAGATGCTTATTATCTTTTCCTGTGCCTGCCGTATAGTTGTACGTATTCCCTAATTTCTCATGTTTTTCCTGCTGCTTGAAATTTGCCGATCCCAACGTATAACTATTACAATAGCTCAGTATAATCATGGATGACGGGATGACGTGTTCTGCCCGTGTCACTGTTGATAGGGGGGAACTTAGTTCTGCTGTGGACATTAAAATTGTCTCTCATGCTATTACTTCATGCTAACCCGGCTTGAAGGAAAATTTGCGTGAAACCTCATACCGCCCAAGGGTCTGTGCAACCATCTTTATCAGTTTCGCCCTCAGAGCACTGTAACTCCTACTGTAAGTGCCTTCCGATGAAAACTTTGAAAGTACTACTTCCAAGCTACAGTCTAGACGGCTTCCAAATACTCACTGACGGTACTCAACAGGCGCATAGACCTTTGAAGAAACCCTCTAATGATATTGCTATAGGCAAGGGCAAGAACATATGCAGAATGTGGTCTGTCAAGTAGCGGAATGGAGTAGAGCTGATGATAGTCTGCAAACTCTCCTCCGCGTTGTTTTACTCATTCACCACATCAAGGGCCTTGATGAAGCCACAACTCAGCCAAATGAAGAGAACTCAAATCCCGAGAGGACTAATGACGCTTCATGTAAGGATGGTATCGTTCAAACTATTGTGACATTGATCCCTCTACACCAATGAGTCGAGTTCAGGCACTGGAATTGAAAAAACAACGAATGCAAATTCCGTAGAGCAAAACCCTAATTATAATAACTCAATCCTCCAATTTTCAGATTCTTTGGAAGGAGCTAGAGCATTCGCAGTAGAGGATCGGAAAAGAAAATGGGTTTCAAGGGGATGAAAGCGGAGAAAAAGGTGATCTACGACAAGAAGATATGCGAGATGCTGGAGGAGTATTCGCAGGTGCTAGTGTGCCTCGCTGACAATGTGGGTTCCAAACAGGTGCAGTTCATTCGGCAGGGCCTCTGCCCGGACTCCATCGTGCTCACGGGCAAGAACACCATGATGAAGAGAACTCATGTAAGGAGGTTCTTGCCGGTTTGCTACTTCGCCCTACGCCCTCTCTCTCCTAATCCGCAAGCACTGTGCTGAGAACAGCTGATTCGAAAATGGTCTTTGTGTTCAGCTTTCACTCATCTCTAAGTCGAATGGCTTCTTTGCACATTTCATTTTCTTATACAACCAAAATAGGACCGTACGGTGACATGGACAACACCGTACGGTGACAGTGACATGGAATAGCCTGCCGTACGGTGACCACCGTACAGTGCTCTCTTTTTTTTTTTTAATTTTAATTTTTTGTTTTTTGTTTTTGTTTTTTTTTAAAATTTTTAAATTTTTTTTTTTACACAACAGAGTCAGTTTTCTCTTCGACCGTCAGCAATTTCAGTCTGCGACGAGGTCATCCGAAGGTCATTTTCTGACACAAAAGTCTTCTGACCGTGGTATACCTTGAGCTTTGAGCCATTTATCGCCTGGGGCACTTCCTGTCCATCCAAAGTCCATGATTTTATTGCTCCATTGTCTCCTACTTCCCGAATCTGATACGGTCCGACCCACTTAACTTTGAACTTGCCCGGCTTGATCTCATTTCAGTCGTCGTACTTCAACACCCACTATCCGGGCTGAAACCTATTCAATTTCAAGTGCTTATCGTGCCACACCTTCCGCCTGTTCTGGGTTACTTCAATTGCCCACTGTGCTAATAATCACTTCTCCTCTAACCTGTTCAGTTTATACAGCCGCTCCCTTAAGCTTTCCATGTCGCCCAACTTGTTTTCTAGTGCTATCCGCAAGCTTGGTATCATAAATTCCACTGGTACTACGGCCTCTTGTCCGAACATCAGTTGAAACGGCGTGTGACCTGTTGTAACTTTATACGCCGTGCGGTAAGCCCACAGAGTAGAAGGTAATTTCTCCTCCCAATCCTCCCCTTCGACTGCGCAGGATTTGTATATAATTGATACCAGGATTTTGTTGGTAGCTTTGGCCTATCCGTTTGCTCTTGGGTAGTACGGACTTGACAGTGAATGATAAATTTTGAACTCCATGGTAAGCAGTCGGACCACATGATTTACAAAATGTCCGCCTCTATCACTTGTTAATTGTAACGGAATGCCGTATCTAGTAATTATTTGTTCATAAATAAACTTTGCTGTACTTACCGCTGAGTTGTCCGGTAGTGCACGCGCCTCCACCCATTTAGTCAAATATTCCGTCGCAACAACAATGTAACGACACCTTTTGATTCTGCTTGTCTTCAGCGGTCCTACGAAGTCCAAACCCCACCGTTCAAAGAGCTCCTGAGCATGAGAAGGATTCAGAGGCATGAAATCTCGTTTCAAAGGTTTTCCAGCTCGCTGACATGTATCGCATGCAACAACCCATTCCCTGGCGTCATTGTATACTGTTGGCCACCATAATCCTGCTAGAAGTATTTTTCGTGCAGTTGTGTCCGGCCCCATGTGTCCTCCTGCTGGTCCTTCAATACCCGTGGAATTTCTTCCTTCAGGACACAACGCCTCAGGATCTAATCGAGTCCCATTTTATACAACAATCCATTAATCAGCTGAAATGTTCCGCTCCGTATCACCAACCGTCTTTCATTCGGTGGGATGGTATTTGGAAACTGTCCTGTTGACAAGTATTCGCCGATGCTTGTATGCCACTGCGGTAGTGCAGCAATCTGAAATAGCTGTGCGTCAGGAAAGTCATCATTTACACCGTCTGCTGGTTCTCCTATTCTCATACGTGACAAATGATCCGCGCTTACATGTTTCTTTCCTGGCCGTACAATGATTTGGAAGGTAAACTCCTGCAACTGGAGTAACCATCGGCTGATTCTTCCTTGAATGACTGGCTTGTTGATCATATACAACAGGGCCTGATGATCGACATAGAACACAAACGGAGTAGCCAGCAAGTAATGTCAGAATTTCTGCACAGCATAGACCATCCCCAATGCTTCCCGTTCGGTCGTACTATAATTTTGTTCTGCTTTTGATAGTAACCGACTGGCAAAGTAGATTGGATGATCCAACCTGTGGCTACCGGTTTGTGCGAGAGTTGCTCCGATCGCATAGTTAGATGCATCAACATGCACATGAAACTCCTTATTCCAATCCGGGTAGGCCAGGATGGGTGCAGTAGCCAACCTTACTTTGAGCCCTTCAAATGCTTCATCTTAATTCTTTTCCCATCGGAATGATTCTCCCTTGCTCGTCAACCTGTCCAGTGGATATGCTACCTTGGAAATTTTTTTGATGAAGCGTCTATAATAGCCTATATGTCCAAGGAAAGATTTTACCTCCGTTACATTGGTGGATGGTTGCATCTCCAATATGACTCGCACTTTGTCCGGATCTATCTTTAGTCCCTCCTTACAGACTATGTGTCCGAGCAACCTCCCCTGGGGAACCATAAATCTGCATTTCTTTGGATTTAGGGCCAGGCGCGCACGTCGGCACCTTTCCATACACTCGCCCAATGCTGCCAGGTGTTTGTCCTCCGCATTGAACAACGACCAATTATCCAAAAAATGCCTTGAAGTTTCCGACAGACATCTTATCAAAAATATGTAGTATGATTCGTTGAAATGTTGCAGGTGCATTGCACAGACCAAACGACATCCAATTATAGGCATACACCCCATCTTCTACGAAAAATGTCGTCTTCAGCTTATCCTCCTCTGCGATGGAAATCTGATTGTAGCCGGAAAAACCATCCATGAATGAGTAGATCTCGTGTCCCGCTACCTCTTCCAGGATGCTGTCTGTGAATGGAATCGGAAACGGATCCTTGATGGTGACGACATTTAGGCATCGGAAATCAACACATATTCGGATCTGAGTGGAGTCCTTTTTCAGTGAGATCACTATCGGGGATACCCATTCACTGGTGTGCACCTTGAAAATAATGTCGACCTCTAACATGCGATTGATTTCCTCCGTAACCTGTGCCGCATAATTTTTGTTCATTCTGTAGGGCCGCTTTCTTACAGGTATTGCTCATTGGATCAACTGAATGCGGTGCACCCACAACTCCGGCGGTACTCCTTTGAGGTCCTTGTATGCCCACTCAAACACATCCTTATATTCTAAAAATATCTTGAATGCTGCTGCCTTTAGTACTGGGTCCTAGTTGTCTCCTACCAGAATGTTCCGTGGTTCGGCTTCGTCTCCCAAATTCATGGTCTGCAATGCGACTTCATTGTATTTGATGGGTTCCCCTTCAGCGAATTTATGTGCCGGGGTCAGATCGAGTGACGCATCGCCTTCCTGTATTTCAGTAAACTCCTTTGGAAATTCATCATTACTGAATCCTTCTATTGTTAGTACGTTGTAGCTGTGAAACAATTCATAATCCTCTATCTGCCAATGGTAGAGACAATTTACTGAATCCAAATCATCATCTCCTTGCAGTCGTAGTACTCCCTCCTCATCTGGTTCCATACTTTGCCCCTTTTCATCTTCTTCGCCTTCGGAGTCTGACAATAGGGCTTCTTCCCCGACCATCTGAGTGTGCAGATCAATAACATACTTCCAGCCTTTGCTTTCGAGTGATAAAGTATTTTTCTTCCAATCGTGCTTTACCTTGGCTTGTATCAGCCACCCCCGACCTAGAATAGCATCGTACCCCTTCCGCCTTAGAGGAATCACAACGAAGTCCAACAGGAATGGTTGTGTTCCAATTGTCACTGGTTGCGCTGTGAGTATTCCCAATGGCTTGATTCCATGTTGATCGGTTGTTAACAATTGGAAGGTAGGTGGCCACAATGTCGGCTGTCCTAACTTTTTCCAAGTATACTCTGGTAGCACATTGACACCGGATCCTCCGTCGACGATCGTGTCCGTTAGCACAGTCCCGAGAATGCCCATTTCAACAACCTCCGGATAGCGTCTAGATGAAAGAGCTAAGAGCATCGGGTCTTCTGTACTTGTACCCCCCTGTTTCTCCTTGTCTTTATCTATGAGTTGCTTAGCACTCGGGACTATATTTGTGAGGGCCGTACGGAGTTGAGGCATAGTGAGCAATAGATCATTTATCCTGACGGGTATCTCAGCTTGCAATATTTGCTGTACAATGTTCTGTTCTGCACAGTTCCGGACGAAGGTACTTGGCGGGTCCTTCAGGTGTGCCATTTCTGCCTGTGTTGCTTTTTGGATCTCTACCCGTGCTTCCTCCAGTCTCTTTTTTTCCTCCGTTGGGTTAGGGTATAGCTTCGCCTGCTTCCGAGTGATTGCCAGAACTTCTTCATCCATCCCGACAGTAATCAAGTTGACTCCGGACTTCGGGCACTTAGCATCGTCATGATCGCCAGGTCCACACCATCGGCATAGTAACTTCGGCGTGTTCGTTGTTGTGCACTCTCGGGCAAAGTGACCCCACAGATTGCATGCGCAACATTGAACAATTGGCCGACCATTTGCATCGTACTGAATTCAACTCCTTCTGCCATTATTGTTGTTGCCGCCATTGTTGTTGTTTTGACTGCGCCGGTTGTTTCTGTATCCTCCCGATGTGGCACCCTCCGTACTGTTGTTCCCGCTCCCTCCGGACGTGGATGCTTCCTGTGTTAGGAACACTTGCTGTGGTGTTCTTGTTTTCAAATTGAAAGGGCATTCCTTTACCGAGTGTCCCATAATCTGGCAGATCTCACAATATTGCTCTTTCGGGCAGGATCCGTTCGTATGGCCTTCCTTCGTGCACTCCGTGCACCACAGTTCATTGCCCTTATTCTCCTTGTTCATGTTCTTGAATTCCTTCATCATCCGAATCATGTCCTTTTGAAGGGCACAAACCTTTTTGCTGCTGCCTTCATCATCACTGCTATCTTCTCCTGAAGAGGCGTCGTCATCTGAATCGGATGAACTATTCTTCCTCTTCTTCTTGGTCTTCTGCTCACTTTCCAAATTCATTGCCCGGTTATATGCTTCAATGTAGGTCGATGGTGGCACGATCTTCATCTTCTTCCGCAGCTTTGGGTGAAGGCCCTCAATGAACCATCGTTTCTATAACCCGTCAACTGGCTTATTCTCCATTTTATTGATCAAGTCCTTCAATTTCCTTGCGAAGACTCGGACTGTTTCATTCTTCCCTTGCTTAGTATTGAATATCTCCGCTACAATTTCATTATCGTCGCGTAGGAGTTGAAATTCAGCGATGAACTCCTTTTTAATGTTATCCTAACTGTTTAACTTTTGTGGATCGGTATCGGTAAACCAATCAATTGCAACACCTCGGAGGGTTGCTGAAAATTGCCTCATCCATTCATTTGTATCCGTTATGCCATTAGCTCTCCAAATCGTTTCACAGGTTTTACAATGTCGGATGGGATCAGCTGCTCCATCACCATCAAATTTAGGTAACTTCTCCTTTGGTCCCGCCATCCCGACGCTCACACTTGGTATTCCGATGCTCACGCTTGGTATCTTGACAGCTGTGTTTGGTGAAGAAGGATCTTCGTTAAGTGAATCTGTTCCTTTTGGAAGTGGATCCTGGACGAAGAGTTCCCTCTATGCTCTTGCTCTTTCGGCACTCCGAGTGATTCTCTTCCGTTTGGACTGTCTTCCCTCGGCAAACACCAATTCAAAAAATCCTCCCTTGCCTCTTCCACCAATTCCACACGCTGTCGTGTTTCCTCCAATAATGCATCCACACTTTTGCGTCCGTCGACAACAATCTTGTGGAATCTTTTTCTGCGTTCAGCTTGCTACGCCAAAATCAGATCGCCATGTGCTGTGCGTATTTCATCCTTGTCCTTTACTTTGTTCTTATTCTTGTTCAGCTGATTCGGCATTACTCTTCATTCTCTTGCCTTTCCAGGTCCATCGGGCAACGGCGCCAAATGTTTAC
Organism: Cupressus sempervirens; assembly: GCA_028749045.1. Taxonomy (NCBI): domain Eukaryota; kingdom Viridiplantae; phylum Streptophyta; class Pinopsida; order Cupressales; family Cupressaceae; genus Cupressus; species Cupressus sempervirens. The sequence continues at coordinate 403,242,804 of CM053791.1, read as the reverse complement.
CGCATAGGTTAATTAAGAAATGCACACAGATAATGAACACGAACACAAACAGCAGAACTCTTCTTTTATTATTCGCATATCCAAGATGTTACATTAGGTTCTCATGATCATGATTACAATGATCTCGAAGGGAAATATAAATACTGTTCGAGGAACCTTCTCGAAGGTATCCGTCGGCCACATACAACATGCCAGTTATAATAATAGAACCTTCTGGATACATCTCGATACATGTCGGCTTGATGGCACACATCGCGATACACTGACAGAAACCTCCCGATGCACTGTCGGGAACATCCTGATCCATCGTCGGGAACCTCCCGATACACCGTCGAGAACATCCTGAAACACTGTCGGGAACCTCCCGATGCACCGTTGGGAACATCCTGAAACACCGTCGGGAGCCTCCCGATACACTGTCGGGAACATCTTAAAACACCGTTGGGAAGCTCCTGATACACCATCGGGAACATCCTGAAACACCGTCGGGAAACTCCTGATACATCGTCGAGAAGCTCCTGATACACCGTCGAGAACAACCCGATACACCATCGGGAGCCTCTCGATACACTTTCCTGACAACATTTCTATCTTTGACAATGTAGTTGTCACACTCTCAGTCCAGACTTCGTTAGTATTTATTGGGCTTTAATAATGAGTTGCATATTGAAAGTTATTTATTAAGTCTAACTTGATAAATGATTTTATAAGCTTCATGTTCTAATTTGATGGTGTGTTGAAGAAGCCTCTTCAGTGAAAAGTGTGCACAAAAAGACTCTAGCCATTGAATTATAAAGGAGTTATTATATTCAAAAGTTGAATATGATTCTAAATGCAAAATCATAATTCAAGTGAGAAGTGTGAGCATTAAGTCTTTTAAGTGAAAGGTGTGATCATGAGGCCTTCTAAGTGAAAGGTGTGAAGGAGAAGCTTTTTGGATTGAAATGTTAAAAAAACAATGCTTTGTGAGAAAACATTTTATTCTATTATCCCTTGTCATTTGCTTTAATGAATTTTGTGAGTTTCTTGAGGGTTTCAAGGTTGGCTGTTGGAGAGGATCGATTCCTCCTTTTTGATTGACACAGTGAGCTGTTGAAATACAGAGTGATTTGTGTTTCTGATTCTGAGAATTAATTCTGTATTTGGGCTTGATAATTTGGGGCTAAAGTATACCTAATTATTCTTCAATTTGCTGCAATTTACATAAAGAAGGGTTACTGATTCGGTTGCCTTTCTATGGCCTTTATTTCTATTCAAAATACTGTTGCTTTGAAGCCGTTTGTGGGCTGCAATCAAGTGTTAAATCTGCATTTGAATTCCTTCCTTGAGTGGCTTGTTTGAGAGCGTAATGCGGAGAATTTCTAGAGCAGCGTTTTCCATATCTGCAACTGCATTTGTTTGTTGAAGAATTCTTTTGCTGCTGATATTCTTCCTTTCAGAGAGTTTCAAGGCATGTCTTACTTGTAAGTTCATGGATTGCAACTTCTATTTTTTCTGGGTATTCTTGATTTAGATAATAGGGGATATTTACGAAGTAGGTTGTTGATATTTTGTGAAAATATTGAGTATCTCAGTTGATATTAAAATCTGGAATTTGCAGCTGTATATTCCCTATGTAATATCCAAATTTTAAGTTGAAATTATTGTCATTTATCTATTTTGCTGCTATATTGTTGTATAAAAAATTGCTAAACCTCAAAAACAAAAAAAGGTATCAATTCTTCAGCACATATTGTTTGAGAGCCAGTAGGGCTCATTACAGTGGTATCGGAGCGGTTTCTTGCCATCCTGTAGGGTAGGGAATTTAAATTTATTGTGCATATATCAAAATTATGGCCACTACTCAGAAACAATGAGATGGTATTGTGAAACAGTTGCATGCGCTGGTAAATGAATCGAATGAAAACAACAAATAGATGACAAAAGTGATTTTAAATCCAAAACTTAAGCAACACATGATATCATTTTTTGAAAGGAAGAAATGTGATGCTACAGCGGACACCATTAGAGATCAATAAAATATTCTCAGTCAAAACAAGTCTGATTTTGAATTTCAGCAATGGCTCACGTGAGATTACAGTTGCACTTGGTGTCACAGAAATGTTGGTAAATATTGTGTGAACAGAGAAATGGATGATAGTGCACATGGTATTGATGATACTAAGGAAGATAAGATGGATATTGATAGTCACATTAGTTCTGATTTGCATGACAATACTGAGGATTTTTGGCATCATGATGATGCAATTGTAATACAAATGTGCAAGACATTTGTTTTGAGTTACCACATGTCTTTGCTCAAGTATTGGACACATTGGATGTGGGGTGTGATTGGAATTCATGTCAAGTTTTGAGTCGGATAATGTAGTTGTTGGTACAAGTTCCCAAGATTTTGCATTTGATTGTAATGCAATGATAGTGGGAGTAAGAGTATGTGATGATAATGTTAGATCACCAGCTACTTCCATACCATTTGAGTCATCTATTGAGATGTTTAGTAGTATGCATGGGTTTTTGATGTGTGCATTGATGATAGCACACATGTTGATATAAGGTGAGTGATGTTTTGATAGTGTCATGGTATAGTACAAATGAGCTAAGTGGTGAGGTTCACTTTGTAGACAATCCTCTGTTCGAGATGGATGCAACAGTCTTATGATGATCCACCTTTTGAGATTGATGTTGATCACTCATCAGAGTGGAGTTGGCTATAGTTTACACCATTTGTCGACATAGTTCAATTTCCTATAGGAGCATAGTTGGTGATGCTCCTATACTTATAGGTGCAAATGTTACAGTTGGGATGAGTGCATCTAAATAGGGTAGCGGGAATGCACATGTTGCATTGGGTTCTCCTATGGTTACACCTGCTATAGATGTTGTTGGTGATGAGCTAGATGTCAAGGATTACATTTAGAGCTATGATGGTCAACGTTTGGTCAAGGTGGGAGCCTTTTACTGAGACTACATAGGGAGGAGTACTTATCACTTTTTCCTATGACCCACACATAGAGCTTTTGGTGAGAGATCAATGTGGACTGATTTCAGGGCTGTATCATTCTTTTTGGGATGAGTATTTGTCATTTGTAGTAGATGGGATCGGTGGTTGCAAGTTGGATTACTTGCAGAGTCAATACATCCATGGGAGCTTTGTAGAAGATAGAGTCGGTGCTCGTGATACAACCACTTTCAAATGTTCTGATCTCTATAGTACAGATGGATATGCATTTAGTGTGCTTTGGCCCGCCACTGTTGACATGGTGAGCACTGAAGTTTGGTAGATTAGCTTCACCATTCTGGGCTTGGTGATGTTGAGTTTAGAGTTGAGCAATAGATGTTGGATGCTGGCTTTGGTAGGCTTCTATTCTTTGTTTGGGATCCTACTAGTGCATTGAGATTTCTGATAGGGCTTGCAAAGGAGTTTTGGGATGTGTACATGATGTCGAGTACATATGCTTTTACTTTTGACTTTCATGTGCATGATCTTTTTCAGGTGCATAGTTTAGTTAGGCATGTGTTAGATGGTGTGTATGGCAGCTCACTTTGTGCAGTTTGGGGAAGCAATTACTGAGTCGCTTCCCTTTGAGATGTTCACTCCTCCGATTTATGCAGTCAGATTTGATTTAGTTTGGCAGGTTCATCCAGGTGTATCGCTGATGATGTTACAAGAGCTGGTTAGTGATGACAAGGACATTACTCAGTCTTATCTTTGGGATTTGGGCGGGCTGATGGGTTATGTGTTTCTGAGATTGTTGGGGAATAAGCAATTTTAGGGAGGGCAGATTGTAATATCCCCAATTTAGTTGGGCCCAAAAGCATGGGTATGTAAGTTCATCATCACGACCCTCATGCACTGACACTTAGATTTGAGAGTCTCAATTTGTGTGATTTGCTATTTATAGGAAGTCAGGTGAATAGGGTTTCCATCTTTGGCATTGCAATTGTGACACCCTTAGTCCAGTCTCCATTAGTATTTTATTGGGCTTTAATAATGAGTTGCATAGTGAAAGTTATTTATTAAGTCTAACTTAATAAATGACTTCATAAGCTTCATGTTCTAATTTGATGGTGTGTTGAAGAAGCCTCTTTAGTGAAAAGTGTGCACAAAAAGACTCTAGCCATTGAATTATAAAGGAGTTATTATATTTAAAAGTTGAATATGCTTCCAAATGCAAAATCATAATTTAAATAAAAAGTGTGAGCATTCAGTCTCTTAAGTGAAAAGGTGTGAGCTTGAAGCCTTCTACGTGAAAGGTGTGAATGAGAAGCTTTTTGGATTCAAATCTTATAAAAGCAATGCTTTGTGAGAAAGCAATTCATTCTATTATCTCTTGTCATTTGCTTTTATGAATTTTGTGAGTTTCTTGAGGGTTTCAACATTGGCTGTTCGAGAGGACTGATTTCTCCTTTGTGATTGGCACTTTGATAATTTGTGTTTATGTGAAAATTAATTCTGCATCTGGGCTTGATAATTTGGAGGTGAGTTTTACCAAATTATTCTTCAATCTGCTGTGATTTACATCAAGATGGATTACTGGGTCAGACGCCTTTCTTTGGCCTTCATTTCTATTTAAACTACTGTTGTGTTGAAGGTGTTTGTGGGTTGCAATCAAGTGTTAGACCTGTGTTTGAATTCCTTCCTTGAGCAGTCTGTTTGAGAGGGTGACATGGGTTATTTTTGGAGCAGCGTTTTCCATATCTGCAGCTGCATTTGTTTGTTGAAGAATTCTTTTTCTGCTGATATTCTTCCTTTCAGAGGGTTTCAAGGCATGCCTTACCTTTAAGTTCATGGATTGTCACTTCTAATATTTCAGGGTATTTTTGATTTGGATAATAAGGGATATTTTATGAACTTGGTTGTTGATATTTTGTGAAAATATTGAGTATCTAAGATTCTAAGTTCATATTAAAATCTAGAATTTTCAGCCGTATATTGCCTATGTAATATCCAAATTTTGAGTTGAAAGTTTATTGCAATATTTTCTATTTTGTCGCTATATTGTTGTATCAAAAATTGCAAAACCTCAAAGACGAAAAAAGTGAAATCCATTCAACACAGATTGTTATATAGCCAACAGAGCTCATTCCACTCTGTGTGGAGAAGATGAGTTAACATTCATAAATGCTCCCACAATGATAATTTGGTATCTAATACCATTTGATCTGGTGAATTCTGTGATCACCTGCTACAAGCAGTTTTTGTTGCTGGCAGGTGCTTCTCACTGATATTCCATGAATGAGTCATCATGCACATGCTTACCTAACCTAGGCTTATGTTTGCTATCAAAATCAACCACTTGAGGCACAGGATGTTAAATTGTCAGCATTAGTATTTTCTTTCTTGTTATATCAATATCATGTGATTTAAAACTTAAATTCTGTTTTTGATTGTCTATTGATTCAGTACAAATGTTTAAAAGTTTAGCAAAAATATTGCAAATTATTAGTTTGTTTGATTAAATTGCAAATTGATATCTTGTACACAATTTTATTCTTGGACATGGACAATTAATTGAGAATGTATTGCAAAATTTTATTTTCCCCATCACACCTCCTGCTTTGCCCCCGATCATTTATTCAATCTTTTAATCCTTTAAGAATGTGTGGGACTAGCATGTTTCAAAATTATGCCATATTTATGGCACGATTTGAATTTCCTTCTGCTTTGATGCATTGGTATCATTTATCAAATAGCTTTATGATAAAATAAAAACTGTTCTATTCCACAATAAACTTATGTCTCGTCCTCATTGTCCACACTTTGTGTAACATGTTGCTTGCAGAAAGAGGAGTAAATGGACTAAAGAATGAAGGTGTTGAGGTGAGAGTTCTAGAGAAAATAAGTCGTTAAGCTCTTTGGAAATCTGATTATATTGAAATGTTTGGCAATTTAATCTGTATTTTTTTATTAAATTTCCAAGAGATGCTTGCTGCCAAATTTGTGCTAAGCAAGATTATGTTGGCAACTCAGTCGGGAATTTTAACTTGAACAGGATCCTGTAGCAGCTGTTGTGATAATGGCTTGCAACCGTCCTGACTACTTAGAAAGAACAGTGAAGTCTGTACTAAGGTAGAGTATGGTTAAACAACACAGTTCTCATGAAGAATATTTTTGTTCATTGTATCATGGCTTTTAGATTTTATTTCATTGCCATCCATGGGAACCACTATACATGTCCATTCAGATCACTGAAACCAGGGTTTCTTGTTTTCAGGTATCATGGATCTCTGGCTAAAAAATTCCCACTTTTCATTTCACAGGTATTTAAGCAGTATCTACACTAATAATATCAGGTTCTATGCTTATCACTGATATGTTATCTTTTTTCATTTTCCATTCTTTTCAGAATCTTCTTTTGTTAAAAAAATGATTGTCATATGATTGATATTTAGTTCTCTTCTAAATTTTTTGATTTGGTATCTCTTGTTGCTGACTTTAATTCAGGATGGCCCAGATCTATCAGTGAGAAGCAAAGCTCTGAGTTTTACTGAGTTTAAATACATGCAGGTATACTTCAGAGACACACAAGTTTGACATTATGCATAGTGACATAAATGATAAAATCCAACCTGTCCTTTTGTTCAAATATTTGACTTGCATTTTCTGTATGTCAAGAAACTTGTGTTAAAGAAGAATGGAACTTTTTCGTCCATTAGTCAATAATCATAAGAAAGCCACATATGCAGAAATCAGTAATTATAACAAATGATGCTATACTAGATAACATGATCAAATCACACACAACAATACATTGAAAGCAATGCTATTGAAACATTGGAATGATCCACAAATAGAAAATCACAGTGTACGCATCACATGAAAGAAACCATCGTTGATAATATACATAAATAGCAATCCCGAAACATCATTGATAACCATAAACTACAATATCAAGATAAAGCATAGACAAGCAGCTATACAAGGTACATATGTGCAAGGAAGTACAAAAGATGCTGCAATTCATCTGGCTTTCTAGTAATTTTGTAGAAGCCATTCACTCACTTAGCTATGATGCCAACATAAATAAGTGTATGTAAAATCCATAGTGGCTATAGGTCTTGATGTAAGATCAAGCTGGAGTAGCACTAGGATGGGTGACCTCTCGGGTAGTCCCGATGCTTCACCTCTGTGAGCACCACCTATACCCAATGAGTGCGAAGTGTTTGATTTATTCTCATGAGAGATGGATTCTTGTTGAATCACTACTCATGAAACATGGGTCATGAGTTTGACTCAAAAACTACATAGTTAAATCCTAATAGCAATATCACAATTTGACTTGTTGTGGAAATTATCTTCTACTTATCAATTGATGAGCTTAAGGGGCTTTCTAATGACTGGCTCATAAGGCACAACACTTGGTGAAGGTTTTGCAAATGGGGTTGCAAGCAGAATGGGTTTAGCCATGGAGGAAACTCCGTAGTTAAGCGCGCTCAAGTTGGAGTAGTACTAGGATGGGTGACCTAGGAAGTCTCAATGCTTCACCTTTGTGAGCATCACCTAGATTCAATGAGTGCTTAATGTTCCATATATTCTCATGAGAGGTGGATCCATATTGAATCATTGCTCATGAAACATGGGTCAATGAGTTTGACTTAAAAACTACACAGTAAAATCCTGATAGCAATATCACAATAAGAAACCATCTTAGTTAAGTGATGTGTACCTTGGGCTGTGTATTTAGTTGCATCTTAGAATATCATGTTGTAAGACCTTTGGTTTTGGATGGAGCTTTGGCCCTAAAATAATTTTTTTGCCTAGATTAGATTGAAAGCATTTTAGAAGAAAATTCACTGTCAATTGCAAATAATATCTAAAAATTGGTAGGATTTTTATTAGAACAAATAAGGGAGTCGTCCCCTATGGATAAAGGTTGTGTGTCAATTGTTTATCTTTGATTAGCGTCATGATTCTCAAGGCTTCGGTAGACTTTCTTCACTGTTTTTTCTACATTGACATCTACCTGAGTGATTCTTCCCCAATTTTGAGAATTTTCGGATTGAAATTTTGAATTTGATTTAAAAATCTCCTTTAAGTCTGCATAAAATGACTTGGAATCTGTTTATCAGATAAGAGAACCTTAAGAAAATTCTCAAGAAATTTATGAAAATTGCTTGACAATTGAAAGGCTTTGGAAACTTGAATGGAAATCTATCGTCAACTTCGAGCAAACATTTTGATGACACTCCTGAGCTTAGCGAAATTCTAAGCTTTGATTAAACTCCTAAATTTCACACTGGCAAAAGACTAGAGACTGAAATTTAAACACTTAAGCAAAACTCTAAAATATAAAAACTTTGGGGTCTCCTTTTGCAATGAGTTAATATTTGATATTGTTATAACAAGATCTATGTAAATGTTTGGAAGAGCCTAAAAATATCAAGTATAGAATTGAGTTCAACAAGGTTTGGGGTATTCCTAAAGACAATGTAGTTGTAATTCCTACTAATTTGTCTGGTAGGATTCAAGTTCAAACAATTCAATAGACGCAGAGGCAACCACATGTTTTTGCTTGTATGTTATATTAGAGAGTAGGAACAATATTAGGCCAGTCTCAGAGCATTTATCTACTCATGGTGTTGTGGTGGAATCACAAGAGGGCACGAAGAAACACAAGATGCAAAGCAACCCTAGCTGATTTGTTCAATATGCAGTTAAAAGATGAGATGATACTCTTGACAAGCTCTTTGCCAATGGTGTCCCGTTTTATGTAACTTAATCTCCTTGTTACAAGGAGATGATGTTGATGATGATGAGGGGAACCATCATATGTGCCACTAGGTGAGCACAAATTGAAGACCAGAATCTTGGATAAAAACTATGGTAAGGTCAATGTTTTGATGGAGCAAATAAAGGCATGTTGGATGAAATTTGGATACAACATAATAATGGATGTGTGGATGACCATTAGCCATCATCCACTCATCAACATAATGGTTAAATGTGCAGAGGGCCCATACTTTCATAGGTTAGTTGATTGATTGTTTTGTGTTTAAGGTCCTTAGGGAGGCTATTGAGGAGGTTGGGCCACAAAATGTGGTTTGAGTAGTGACAAATGCAACAAATGTGTGCAGAGCTATGTTGTCAGTAAACTTAGATCTTAGTATATGTTAGTGTGTCCGAAGGGATACATAGTTTGGGTTGGCAATTTGGATTACTTGCGATGGTTGGTTGTCGCATCCCTTTGATACTTATATATGAGATGTAGTTGAGAACGAGAAGAATCATTATTGTGGAGTAAGATTTGTGTTAGCATTGTGAGTTTGGTATATATATGGCTTTAAGCATTTTCTGATATTAATAAAGAAGACTCGATGAGTTCTTTGATACTTGTGTTACATTGCATTTCTTTTTGTTTCTATACTCTTGTGTGTATCAACTTATTACCCAAAACACTAAACAATTGGTGTCATTGTCTATAAACAACTTTAGAGTGATAGAGTATAGTATATGATAAAGGATGAATAATGGGACAACCAATAGACGAGGGTAGTAGCCGTAATGAAGACAACACATTCCAAGGGTTGTTTGAAGGGGAAAGGGCACTAACATCTGATTGCATCTTACTGTTGCAAGTGTCAATAGAAACTCATGTACAGAGAGAAGCTGCGAAGGAATAGGTCCTTGAGAGTGAATTGTGGCACTCTCTTGGAGTAAACCCTGTACTCGACCATTGATGAGAAGGCTCCCACGTCTATTGCCTTTTATAACTCACTGGAGGGAATTAATAGAGATAATAGATGTCAATAGATTCTACAAACGTTTGAAGAAAATAGGCGAAGGGAGACAAAAGATAGAAAAAGAAGACAAAGCAACCCTTTTGAGAGGAGTAATTTATGCCAAATCTTCTAAATAAAGACAAAAGTCATAAGGAGCACATAGACAAGTTTGAGGCCATTTAGAGGGCATTAAGACAATAGGAAAAAGAAGAGCATGGAAGAAGACCGTGAAGCCTTGCCAAGGGATTGCATCTTACTATTGCAAGTGTCAATAGAAACTCATGTATAAGGAGAAGCTGTGAAGGAATGGGTCCTTGAAAGTGAATTGTGATATTCTCTTGGAGTAAACCTTATAGTTGACCATTGATGAGAAGGCTCCCACGTCTATTGGCATGAACATTTTTGGCCCTTTATAACTCATTGGGGGAAATTAATAGAGATAATAGATGTCAACAGATTCTACAAACGTTTGAAGAAAACAGGCGAAGGGAGACAAAAGAGAGAAAAAGAAGACAAAGCAACCCTTCTGAGAGGAGTAATTTATGCCAAATCCTCTGAACAAAGACTAAAGTCATAAGGAGCACATAGACAAGTTTGAGGCCATTCAGAGGGCGCTAAGACAAGAGGAAAAAGAAGAGCATGGAAGAAGACTATGAAGCCTTGCGAAGGGATGACTAAAGGGAAGGTTGTTGGAGGAAAACCAAGTAGGTGCTACACCAAGTGACAAATCGAAGTCACAGGGTATGATATAGAATCAAATCTAAGTCATGATAAAAAATCAAGGTCTATTATTCCTTTACCTCAATGCTTCCAGAAAAATGCTTGCATGATATCATAAAATAAAAAATGAAACACACACTCACCTGAGTTTACTTTAGCGTACTTGTGGCCACATTAGCATCACTTTGAGTTGATCATGTTTTAGGATATTCTATTTCATATTCTTGTCATACTCATGTAGACACTCATAATATCTTTAGTTCAATTCTCATATTGATATCTCATGTAAGAGAATTTTTAGTGTTCAATAATTGAGAGTAAGATAAGCATTCAAAATTTGTAATTCCTCAACTAACATGTTCTAGATCATAAATAATTTAAATCACTCATACATACCATCTGGCATATGGTACTAATTAATGAGTAGATCATCCTTGTAAGCTCACAAATCACCTGGAAGAGGTTAGTAGATCCATGTTTCCATTTATGTAACCTCAGCCTTCATGCCCATATTACCACAATAACATTTCATTAGAATAATCGTTTCATGATAGAAATATACTTCATCTCTAAAACAATATGAAACAACTCAGTATGTTGTGATATTACCATATAAAATCAATATCGCATGTGTGTGCATAACAATGCGTGAAAAGGTTAAAACATGTTATACTATTAAAGATCACCATACATCTAATCAAAATCATAGAGGTTAGGATAGACATGGTACCACACTATCTGTATGCTAATCTCCTAGCACTTGGACTACATGCCCACACGCAATCCCTGAGATAGGGGTGTGGCCTTGATGCTTGTATGTTTTGTCCACCATATCTTGATTGTGGCTTAGACATTGTGTTTTATCTATCCACAAAACTCTTACATTTCTATGGCACTCCACCATTCATGCTGAAATTTCTTAGCTCAGCCCATCCTTGGGTCGTGAATTGATCATAAGCATCTGAAACAATTTATATAGGCTTCTTATCGAGTAGATCATCTAGGCGTGCTCACTTGTTGACTATAAATATTTGGGAATTTACCTTTCCCATTTGTGTGACCTAGGCTTTCATGCCCACCGTAATGTTTCAAGGAAAAATTCAAGTCAAACATAAGTTACATTTATAAATAAGCATTGATAGTTTCAATTATGCAAGTGTTCTTACTCCTATTGGAGCACAAGATGGCCTTCTTGTCATTTAATCAACATTAGAAAGGATCATCATTTTCAAGTTAAAAGAATTGTCAAAATCATGGTTCATAATTATGTTTTTTCCTTCAGTTCGAGTCCAAAAATGGATAACAAAATATTACTACCATTTCATATGAATAGGAATGTACTTGCATAAAGTATAATGCTGAAAACATGCAACTGAAAAGAAATATCTAGTCACCATCAAGGTTTAGATAACACTGCATCAAGATTTATAGAAATTGGTTTGTATTGTGCAAGCCTTGGCATTTGGACCTAGTGTAATCTTCTCATTCTTTACCGAGAATGGCTCTCCCTCTTGGGATAAGGCACATGTACCATTTTGGTCCTAACATTCGAGCATCCCGGTGTTAGAGTGTCCGCTCAGCAACAAACAATGTTGAGGATAAACCGCCACCAACCTTCTCCTTGTTAGCTTGCACCATCGACCTCTTAGTGATCCATTTAGGCAAGCATGCCTTTAATCTACCCTGGCCAAAGATTTAGATAGGCAAATGAATAGCCCGATCATGTCATAGCCCCATAATGAGATATAATGGATGTAAAACTAAACATTATTATAAAATAGGTATTCAATTCACTTTTAGTAAATCATTGTGTCTCATTTATCATTATAATACCAATTATTTACATTAACACAATAGAAGATATCATATTGAATTGTTATATTAAAAAATGATCATATTTGATAAATGGTTATAACAATTATATTTAAATAATCATACTTATATAGTAACAAATGGTTATAATATAATAATATTCAATAAATGGTATTCTTATAACATTGTTATTATATAGTTGATATATTCGTCAGGAGTCAAAGGGACACGACCCTCGACCATACAATAAGTGTGTAAATGAAAAGGGGTATAAATAAAGGAAAAACAACACGTATCTTGGGGGCAGCAATTCGACAATACTAGATATGAAGGACACGTAGAAACTTGACAATAAATCAAGAGGCCATTTGAAGAGGTCAACACATAAGTAAAAAACCTAAGGGAAGGACATTTGAAAACAGGAGCAAGTACATTATCGTTGAAATCCAATACAATGGATTAATGTAGAAGGTGTGATTAACATCACCGACGGTTCACTAGTGATCCCATATCACATGGTAAGAGGAGCTACACCTACAGTTGGGCAGCGAAGATTACAAAGGTACATCCACGTGGATAGACACCATGGATACTGACGAGACTTGGAACGACAAAAATAGCAATATCCAATTGTAAAAAGGCACCAAGGCTATGTGAATAGGAGCGTGATAATAAGTGATTTATCCTTGTAAACCACTGCACATACCACCTATGGAGATTGAGGTAAAGATAGTTGCTTGACGTGGATGTGACAGAGACAAAGTTTGACTATGTGATGTGGCAACCTCATGCACCGAATACAAGGGACATTCTTCTTATATCAAGGAGGCAGTACAAGAAAGGGTCCGGTATATGTGAGGAAGCAACGTTATTGTGGGCCAGTGTGAGGAGTCGACAGACTCATAAGGTAAGGTTATTAATAAACTGCTTACAATATTGATAAATGGCAATCTATTTACAAATACCAATACTAAGGTAAATACTAGTTTTAAGATTCTTATTTAATAAGACTATGGTTATAGATGTTGATCCATTTATATTATAATATAGTGTGATAATAAATGTTGCATGTATATATTATATATAATGGAATCAATAATCAAAGTAATGAAAGATAGAATGAACAAAATATCTTAGATCCAAGAGTAATCTTGGTGGAGGGCATTCATGGCGAATGTCAATATATGATCCAAGCATAGCTTGGTAGAGGACATTCATTATGAATGTCATATTATGATCCAAGTGCACTTGGGGAGAATGATCCGAGTATAACTTGGTGAAGGGCATTCCGTATGGATGTCATAGTTGATCCAAGTTTTCTTGGTGGAGGGCATTCCATATGGATGTCATAGTTTGATCCAAGTTTTCTTGGTGGAGGGCATTCTAGAGGAATGTCGTACATAATTTGAATTATTCCGGTGGAGAACATTTCTTGCAAATGTTAATTAATTATTAAGGATATAAGCTATTTAACTAGATTTATTATGATCATATCAATCTATTATAGTTTTAATGTATTCCAATCTAATCCTAATAGTGGGGACACTACAGATCATCACCGCTCGACTTGCCAATCTTGTTATTTTCCTTAGTTCTGATTCATCTTTATGATTTTGCAAATTTATCCATCCGTCCATTTCATATGGATCACACCATCATCTCAACCCTTCCTTGGCTATTTTGGATGATCTCTAGTGTGGTTTTCCAGCTTACATAATATAATATTCAGTTATACAAAAAAAAATTGCTCATCCTGTCTTATTAAACACTACAGTTTCAGCTTCCCTCAAACGGTGTTGGGCCCAAGGTTCAGTGTCGAATCCAGAGCTCTCATACCATATGTAACCACTTTTTTCCGGGTCTTAACTAAAAACTAGCATATCAAAGAAATACAATTATTACTTCATATTCATAGGAAGATAATATAACAGTTATGTTCATGTGAATGAGATTAATGGTTACAATCAGATAAATGAAAATTCCATAACTAACAATTGATAGCATCATCAATAAATCTAAATATAGAATTTGAGTTTTACATTCCCTAAATTACGAAACCGAAATTTGCCTAGGGCAACATTTGTAAAACCCAGGTTAATCCACATATACCACTTAGGGCACAAATAGTTTTTACCAATATCGAAATGTCAATTACCATTTAGGACATCAAATACCACTGCATCATAATGATAAATACTATCTAGGGCATCAAATACCACTGTATCATCCTTTTTTATTTCCTATTGCTAAATATGGCAATAACATATAGTTTAAAAGATATGTTCAATTTCATTTTTCACATAAAAGGAGGACAGTTATAATATCCATCAAGTAGACCTATCTCAAGTATACAGATATAATTCATGTCAAATTGGAAGATTAATTGATCTAATTGGTTGCCATTTACATTGACGAGAAAGCTGATTTCATTGAAGGAAATAACTAAATTCAATGATATAAATCATTCTAACATATCTTCAACTTGTAATTTCAAATATCATAAACGTAAAATCCTTGTTACCAACAGATGTTGAAACTTGAAACTTATCTTTGTCTTGTGCATGTTTTTGCATCTAATGGAGAGGGGAAACATTGTCAGGTGCTTAACCTCCCAACTGTGGATCCTTAATTATCTCCACACAATCTCATCAGAGAAAAACCCTCCCTACCCGGAAATAGACACGGAACACCTTGTCTAGCCACTGAGCAACCTGGTATTTAATTCCACCACTCAACTTGACAACTGAACTTGGACAATCATGAGCTGGCTTGGATTTTAACAATTTCTTTTTAAAATGTTCATGCAATTGAGAATTTGATCATAGATTGTTCTTCCTTGCAGGATTCCTCTCCTCTTTACCCATTCACATGGCTTCACTAGCCTTGGGTGCATCCCAGGAGATTGCTATTAATAATGAGATTTTTAACATATGGTTTCTTTGAGTGCCACTTTGATTCTTACCACAGCTAGTGTAGAACAAATACTAGTGAGTAAGTTAGAGTATCATAATATAGGATTCAGATTCTCACAATTACTTCATGCATAATATAGTAAAGAACATGTTATAGGGACTATGATCCGCTCCTATGTAGTTATCATGCAAGATCAGAAATAAAAGAAAAGAATTAGAGCTTATGTTTTTTGGTTTCCACTACTATGATGACCCGTGGTTGCAGACCATGGTAATTGCAGGTTGTATTAAAGAACCATTATTCGATTGATAACATCAGAACTTGGTATTGATAACAATAGATAATTATGTGAAATGAAAAGAAGCATGGAAAAGGAAATATCTGTGGTCGATCAATGACTTGTAAAATAATATTGATCAGCTCTTGCTGAGATAGATCTTGGTTACGCTTCAATCCACGTTACTGTTGCTCAATCCACGTTACTGTTGCTCAATCCATAGTGCCGATAGAGAAGGAGAAGAAGAATAGGGAATAAGTTTAGGAAAGAAAATACTGAACTTCTCGTTTTGAGATGTTGCTCGATAGTAATATGATTTTCTATATGCTTAGCCATTTGTAGCCGCAGAAATTTATAGTTTCACAAAGCATTGGTTTCAATAAGGTTTCGGAAATTAAAATATTGAAAAGATGAATGCCAACTTGAAGATGGCCACTACTCATGTAGAGGAGTTTTAAAGATTTTATTTCTCCATGGTTCAAAACAAATGTATGTGTATATATATATATATATATATATATATATATATATATAGACACACACACACACATATATATAGACACAGACATATACATATTATGTCATCATGCTATTTAATTCTACTTATAATTGTACCTATATATACATATATCTATATGCGTGTTTAATTTTGAGAGTATGTATAATTTATTTCTATCATTATATTCTCTCTAGATACGCAGGCCTATATATATACATATAAGTACAATTCATAGATATGATCTAAGTATCATGGTGGCATCATATATATATACAAAGTTAATAATGTTGATTACTTCCATGGTCTCAAAATAAGAGGAGGTAATAGTTCTTCCTATGATATTAAATGTTTAATATTTCTCTTGTTATAAAAATTAACCAAGTAGCTCATGGTATTGTCCAATGTATACTCTTGCTTGTCTAGTCGTTTACCCTTAGCCATGGTGGTTCAAGACTTGTACCTATTTGCCCAATGATGGTGGTGCTCCTAAGCCTTATTCTTTTTTGACAATGGTTCCTCCCCTTGATGCGCTTCTGCAAGGAAATTCTCCACAACTATATCATATTCCTCAATATAATAATAATTACCATAACAAGTTATTAGTCATAAACTATCATAATAGCTAACCACCATTTCACTTCCCATGAATTAATGATGAATAACCAACTTTCCAAAATAACATTAAAATATCATCATAATGGTTAACTAGCATGCCAACTTCATATGAAATTATAACGATTAACCATCTTACCATTTCACATGATCATAACTAATTTTACCTGTCAACTGACTTCACATGAAACCTCAACGATTATATGAACATTTCAAATGGAGCCAAAATTGGGATGTGACATACCCTCCCCCTTGTGTTTCATCGTCCTCGATGAATTTTGAAATTTTTAACGAACACTATAAATGAGCATTAAAAATTGGGATGCAACACCCAAGCTATTAGCGGATGCACATAAGCTGGAAGTAACTGCATTCATTTTCTGCTCACTGTTCTTAACAAATTGCCTAAGTTTTGCCTCATAGTCCAGGAGCTTTCTAGGAATGTCCCCATCCTTTTCTTCCAACTCCATTCTTTTCAGATAGCAGGTAACCTTACCTTTTTCAGCTGCTCCAAACAGGTTGATTCTCTTTCCATGCCTTACAATCCGATGGCTCTTGCTTTCTCGGCTCACTTCCCATTTTCCAAGCTAGAAAAAATAGAGATCCTTCATAGAGAAGAAATGACACTAACAAAAAGGATGAAAAAGAACAACTTTTAAGACCCAAACGCTCCTTTGCCAACACCTAGAATACATGCCTCATTAATATGATAATAATGAAAAGGTACTCACCCAGATTTTGAGGAATCGTTTCATTATTACCAAGGTTCCTGCAGTTTGTATAAAAAATATTATTTAGTCCTCCCCACATTAGAGTTAGGCACATCAAATTTTAATAATTCCTTAAGCTCCATATAGGCACTCATGTCCTCCCTCCACCTTATCTGTCTCCTAGTGCTGACGGCCATATTAACGATCGATTTAGCCACCTTATTAGTTTCTCGGTAGCTATGGGAAATATGGACTTTATCAAAGTTATTTAAGAGCCCCTCTATTTGCATGATAGTAGCTTCAATAGTCCATGAGATACAATTTTTATTGTTTAAATTATTAAATATGTTAAGAGAGTCCCCTTCTAGCCAGAGATTCTGGTATCCAGTTTTCACTGCCATTCTAACCACATAAGGTGCAACAGTTGCCTCCGCAATATGACTCGAGGAAATGTCAATGGGGACTGCAATAACATTAAACAACTCTTCATGGGTTCCCTTTCGCCAACCCTTTAAAATTTTCTTTTAACCATCCATTCGGAGGGGAAAGCCAAACCACACCCTCTCTTTTAGAATTAGTTTTAACAGAGATATTCATGGTTGGGTCCATGATATTGAAATCCACTTTTCCTCCATTGTGCAAGATGAAATTCTCCTTAATTGCCCTAATGATTTTTTGACCCACCACCCAAGCTAGGGAATCTTTGTCCCTAAAGATACAATTGTTCCTTTCTTTCTATATGCCCTAGCAAAAATGAGGGAGAGAGGAGTTACATAGAACATTAACTTGAATACCTTTTATAGGAAATTTCCAGCGCATAAAACAAACCCTTCTCGGGTTCCCTTTTGCAGACCCATCAAAACTTGCTTTTAACCATCCATTTGGAGGGGAAAGCCCAACCACAACCTCTCTTCTAGAGTTAGTTTTGATAGAGATTTTCATGGTTGGGTCTATAATATTGAAATCCACTTTTCTTCCATTGTGAGAGAAATTCTCCTTAATTGCCCTAATGATTTTTTGGCCCACCACCCAAGTTGGGGAATCGTTGTCCTTGAAGATACAATTTGTTCCTTTCTTTCTAGATGCTCCTACACAAATGAGGGAGAGAGAAGTTCCATAGAACATTGACTTAAGTACCTTTCAAAGGACATTTCCAGCTCATAAAACAATTGGTCAAATTATCAGCATGAACCCAAGTCACTTTCCAATAATTTTGAATAATCTTCCATACCTCTTGATTAAAGCTACAATGGATGAATAGATGGTCAATGTTTTCCACATCTTTCTTGCAATGATTACATCTATTAATGAACTGAACCCTCTTTTATTCAAATTATCAATAGTCAATATTTTATTCTGAAGAGCAATCCAAAAGAAAATTTATATCTTAGGAACAAGACCTCTCATCGATGCCTTCACCCACAAAGAGGAACTATCTTTAGTTTTAGTTTTGAAGGCTGTAGCCACTTTGTATTTTCTAGTAGGATGGATTCCCCAAATAAGAGAATCTTGAGAGTTTTGATTAATACATAGAGAATTGAGAGAATGTTGAGTAAGTCCAAGGTTTGAATTAATTTCCACAATATTCACCCAATTTCCATTGTTCCAATAATTAGAAACACAATCTCTAAATCTCTGTTTGCACCTCTCTATACGGTCAAGATCATTAAAAGCACTTTCCAGAGGATAGTCCAGAAGCCAATAATCCTCTGAGAACTTCACTCTCCTTCTATCACCCACCTTCCATCTGCTTCCTAAAGTCTTAATCTCCTTAACCCCTTGAACAACATTCCGAATGGATGAAGCATTGGAAACCAAGCGGGGTGGGGAATTAAGAAACTCCTAGATAGAAGGTGTATTAAACAAATACTTATGTTTGCAAATCTTACTCCATTACTTGGTTTCCTCAAAGACTCTCCAACCCTGCTTAGCAAGAAGAGCTTTGTTCATTAGTCTCAAAGACCTCATTCCAAGACATCCTAAACTCTTTGACTTACACACTAAGTCCCAAGCCACCAATGACATTCTTTCCTTTTCCTCCATCCTTGTCCAAAAGAAGTTTTTCTGAATTCTTTCAATAGCATCAACGTACTTTGCCGAAATTCTAAAGAGACTCGGGGCATAGGTAGGTAAACTTTGGAGACAAGATTTCAGCAGAGTAATTTTAGCAGCTTGGCTGAGCAAATTTCCTTTCCGGCCTGCTAGCTTCCTATTAAACTTATCCATGAGAATCCCAAAATGACTTAGGGTGACTTTAAACCTAAAGGAAGACCCAGATAAGTTCTTGGCACCAAAGAAATAGCACATCCCATAATACTTGCAATCTTCACCTGTCTTGGAAGAGGAGTATTAATGAGAAAATAGAACTTTTCTCCAAATTTACCTTCTGACCAGAGGCATTAGAGTAAAGATTGAGGGCCCTCTTAAAGCTCCTTGCTTCTGTTATAGAGGGTATACCCATAAAAATCGTGTCAACAACAACAAATTGTTCATGAGAACAAGAGAAAGGGTTAGATTAAGGCATAATAACATGAATGGTTCCCTTATTCAAAAGACCCCTAATATGTCTTCCCAAACATTCAGCCATTATAGTGAACTGGATAGGATAAATAGGATCCCCCTGCCTCAACCTCCTAGTGGGTTTGAAAAAGAGAGAAGATGCCCCATTAAAAAGAAATGCTGTAGAGGCTGTAGTAACCAATTGAGAAATAAGCATGATGCACCTTTCACCAAAAAAAAAGGCCTTAAGAACTTTAAAAAGGAAGCTCCATTCCACCCGATCACATGCTTTAGACACATCCGCTTTCATATCAAATCAGTGAGTATTATAAATCACCATGGAGTGGATATTCTCATGAACCTTAATGATGAACCAGAATCTGCCTTCTAGGAACAAGCCCATTTTGCTGCTCAGAAATAAAATTTGGGAGAACTTTAAGAATCCTTAGAGTCAAAACTTTAGAAATGATCTTATAGATCGAGTTACAAAGACTAATAGGCCTAAAAGAAACAGGGAAATCTGCACCAACCTTCTTAGGAGTTAGGCAAAGCAACGTGGAATAAATCTCTTTTAACATTTTTCTAGCCCCAGAAAACTCCTTTACTGCATTACAAACATCATTACCAATCACATCCCAAAGAATATGGAAGAAAAGCATAGGAAACCCATCTTGCCCTTGGGATTTGTCCCCCTCAAAAGAAAAAACCGCCTTCCTTATTTCCTCAGCTGAGGGGATAGCCAGCAGAATTTTATTCTGCACTTCAAAAGTTGAGGGAATAGATTCCAAAATTTCATTTTTGACTTATCTGCGAAAGACCCTAGTTAGAAGTTAATAAGGAAGAGAAGAAAGCCACCATTTCTTTAGTAATTTCCTCCTCATTCAAGATATCTCTAGAAATCAATCTTCAATGTGGAAATTCTGCTTGCAACCCAATGTTTCATATTTGTTAGGTGGAAGTACTTCGAATTTCTATCTCTTTCCTTTAGCCATATAGCCCTTGATCTTTGTCTCCAAAAGACCTCTTCCTTTATGACTATATCATGGTACTCAACCAGCTTTGCATTTTCTTCTTCTACAAGATCAATGGTGTACCTTTCTACCTGAATTTTCTGTTCAATCTCCTTTAGATCTTCTTTCAGGGAAGTCTTTTGCTGAAAAATATCTCTAGAAGGCAACTTATTCCATATTTTCACCATATCTTTGACATATCTCAGCTTCTTCGCCACTCTGAAGAGAGTAGACCCCTCCACCTTAATGTTCCACCACCTTTCAAAGTCATGCAAAAAATTTGGGTACTGGATCGACATTTTTTCAAATCTAAAGGGGAAATTCCTTCTCCCTAAAAACGAATCAGCAAAAAAACTAGAGGAAAGTGATCTAAAGCCACCTTAGGAATGAAAGATAAAGAATGACAAAATTTTGAATCCAATCGAGAGAAATGGGAACCCTATCAAATGAGCTTGAATGCAGTTCTCACCCATCCTTTTATTACTCTAGGTAAAATTGATTCCTTGGATGTCCATTTCCACTAAGGCTTCATGATCAATAAAATCCATGAGATCAAGTCTACCTTACAATTGACTTGGATTACCTCATATTTTTCCATGATCATAGAGGGGCACATTAAAATCCCCCATTAAGATCCAACCACCAGCATCAATCTTCCCCTTTAAAGAAGATAAATAGTCCCAACACTTTCTTCTAGCATTCTTATTATTTGGAGCATAAATATTAACCAGAGTCCAATTTACATCTAACTTGGAGTGATTGATCTTAAGAGCCAGCAAATGCTTACTAGAATCAACGATTTGACCATTCAACACAGCCTGATTCCAAATCATTATCGTGCCTCTAGATGCTCCTTTCGGACTGCTAGCCATAACACCGCAGTTTTTCAAAGACGTAATCTTCTCCGCTTTTTCGTTGTCCATCTTTGTCTCTTGAAGTAGAAGAATTTCCGGTTTATGGTCTCAGACCAAATTTCTAACCACATCAACTTAATATTGGCTATTTAGCCCCCTTATATTCCATGATATGATTTCATTTCTTTCTTCGGGTATATTCCAGAATAGTAGCCTGTTTTCCATTAGCTATATTTTGTATACTCTCATGTTCTCTTCTATTCTTTAAAATTTTCCTTCCAACATTTCTTGGAGAACCAACATCCGCTTTTACAATAGGGGAAGCTGACTTAGAAAGCTTTCTTCTAGTTGACACCCCAATCAAAGATGAGGAGGTAGAACCCCCTTCCTTATTGGGCTTCTTCCTATTTCCATTTTTCTATCTCTTTTCTTCGACTCCAATTGCCCCCTTTCTTAACCTTTAAATTATTATGAGATTCCCCAACACTATTTTTATCTTGCAGATAGGTCGACATTACAATCTCAACCGAGGGGGAATCAGAACCCAAAATCTCACATTTTGTGCGTCACAGAAGGATTTAGTTCAAGCTTCCCCTTGTAATGAATCTTTCACTTGACTCCCTAGAGTTTCACCTTGATCTTCATTTTCATTCTCAGCGATTTCTCCATCTCAATGCCCCACTTTAGAGTCAAAGACTCTAAGAAAGGGACCCGAGATTCAACAGGTAGTGCAATTCCATTCTAACAATTCAATTCCCATCCATGGGGGTTAGAGCAATAGCTCCTTCCGTCACTCCAGCATTCACCTCATCCTGGGCTGCCACCTCTCCTTCATTCTTAACTTTCTTTTCTTCAATATTGGAGTGAGGTTATTGTAGCAACCTACATACATAATTCGTGGACTCCATGTTTTGTGCATGCCATGAACAATGCATTTAAGGACATGGGGAAGATTGATTGGATTAGAGAAGTAATTAACGATGCGAAAGATGTGAAAATATTTATGTGCAACCACCACGCTTCACCTGGACTCTTTAGGAGTTTTATGATGAAGCTCTTGAAGCTTGTCGAGATTAGATATGCATCCTTTTTCATTCTCTTGGAAGGAACACTTGAGTTGCAAGAGGTATTGCAACTCTTGGCTTTGGCGAATGATTGGAATGAGTGGGTGAAGGCCAAGACAAAGAAGGGGAAGAGGGTGAGGGGGGATAGTGAAGAGTGATTGTGATGCAAAATGCACTCTCTATGATTGCTTCAATGTTCCATCTAATTAGCATGCATGCACCTACCCTTGGAGAAGTGTATGAGCGCATCAATTCTATGCTTGAGAGATGAGGATTATTTTTGTTTTCTATCTCAAGCTTCTGGTTATTCATCTGCAAAGAGGAACTGGTCTACTGATAGCTTCTGTGACACTCTTAAGAGGATCAAACTTACCTCTAGGAGAGTAGAGAGCTGGTGGTTGTACATAGTGCTTTGTATATCATTCACCACAAGATATGTATGTACAAGGAGATCCAAACACCATGATGGGATGTAGGGTTGCTCAAAGTTCGTTTGGAAGATCTTGACCATGAGGTGAGTAGTAGTTCTAGTGACGAGGATTTTTCCTTGAGGGATGATCAATGACCTCCCTTTATTGCATTTTGACATTTTGTAGTTGTTTGATATTATTATACTCATTGTAATCATCTTTATGATATTTTTGATATAATAGAAATCATCCATTTGTTGATTTGCCAATTTCATTCGTCAAATTGAAATGTTATTTAGTATTTTAATTTCTAATTTCTATTTTGATATTCAATGTTCATTGTTAAATGTTCAAGTATTCAATATTTAGCATTTGCAACTTTGCTATTTTATTTCTTATGCTGTAATACATTTTCCATAATTAGCATTTAAAGTTCCATATGTATGGTATATAGTATATACACCTCTCC
Organism: Cupressus sempervirens; assembly: GCA_028749045.1. Classification (NCBI taxonomy): domain Eukaryota; kingdom Viridiplantae; phylum Streptophyta; class Pinopsida; order Cupressales; family Cupressaceae; genus Cupressus; species Cupressus sempervirens. Next base: position 403,219,235 of record CM053791.1, on the reverse strand, counting down.
CCTTGCTGCTGACCCCTTGGAGTTCCACGGGTGTCCACAAATTGGGGCCTTTTGTCCTTTAGTCTGAGAATCCCATCCCAGTGTGAAGTGGTGGAACACTGGAAAAAGGCCAGAAAACCCCCTCCTTTTAAAAAAATAAATTTATAAAATAAAAAGTGCTTTGTTACTATGGTTCTTTGAGTAAAACTATGTTTTCCCCTTTATGCTACTGTTGATGATTTTTTAAGGTTGCAGCATTTTCTCTTTGAAGGTGAAGGCTGTGGGAGAGAGATCTACACGTAATGGTGAAAAATTGTTGCATTGGGAAGATTTATCTATCAAAACCAAGTGAATCATATCATTTTTCAGTTATTTTCTCATTTTGTTTTTAATCTTTAGAAATGTTTTCAAGATTATTCAAACTTTTTATAAACGATAAACGGATCTTTTTTTTAGAATTTATGTAGTATAGGGTTATAAATTTGTAGTGTTTTCCTTTGTTTTGTTATTCATACATAATTGTGGGTAGTTCTAGTTTAGTAGCCTGAAATATATGGAACTCATTTAACACAATGTCACTTCTTTGGTGACATATAATCATGATTGACCAACATATTGATGATGGGGGATATTGTTGGCATTGTAGTGAATTCTGCCATGAGTATAGGAGCTCATATAGTTGAGTGAAAACTTATCTATGCACTATGAGTGGCTAAGGAATAAGAATTTGTTTAGAAACAAATGAAAGAGTTTGCCAAAAGATAAAATAATCGATATAGGATTTGTTTAGGGCTGAATAAAAAAAATTCCAAAAGAGAAAGTAATGGATTATCAAGTAGCAAGAGGATGGTGACATTGTAAGTAATAGTTATAAGAAACGAGTGCAACCTCTTTACAAGAAAGGATCACAAATTCTTCTATTTTCTTAACACAAATGGCTGACTAACACCTTTTCATGCCACCATTGTTTTCTTGGGAAAATAATGCTCTTTCTTTTCTATGCAAAAGATCTGTTGGTTGTGAGGAGTAAATGAAGGATTTGATCTTCATTGCCAATATCCTCATGCAATTACTGATATGGTGGCCATTGAAAATGTTGTCTAAGTGATAATAGGAATAATTTTTTTTTTAGAGCAATTGGTTCATTATGGAGCTATGAGCAGCTTAGGAGTAAAAAATTGTTTAGAACCAAATGAGAGAGGTTGCCAAAAGATAAAATAATGGATATAGAATTTGTTTACGGCTGAATAAAAAAGGTTTCAAAAAGAGAAAATAATGGAACATCAAATAACAAGAGGATGGCGACATTGTAAGTAATAAGTCAAAGAAAAGAGTACAGCCTCTTTATAAGAAAGGATCACAAATTCTTCTATTTTCTTAACAGTAACGGCTGACCAGCATCTTTTCATGCTACCATTGTTTTCTTGTGAAAAGAATGCTTTCTCTTTCTATGAAAGTTCTGTTGGTTGTGAGGAGAAAATGAAGGATATGATCTTCATTGTCAATATCCTCATGCAGTTACTGAGATGGTGGGCATTGAAAATGTTGTCCAAGTGATAGTAGGCATAAAAAAAAAAAATAGAACACATGGTTCAATATGGAGGTTATATGAGCTTATTTTTCCTAACATCATGTGCCATTCACCTCCTTGACTTTACATTGCAAAGGATTGGCACAAAGATCAAGTGGGTCAAGGAAAACTATGTAGAGGACGTGGAGATTCAAAAGCATGTCATTAGGCATCTTTAGAACTTTCTCCAACTAGGAGTTGAGACTAATTTTATCTTTACCAAATTTTAAAATTGTTTGATTGTGATCTACATTTTAATTTGTTTTATTTTTCATGTTACATTGGGATGATGTGACTTGATTTGTATCATACAAAATCGAGATGACTTGTGAAGGTGTGAGAGGTATTTGGCAACATGGTCATCAACACTCTTTTTGAGGTGTATGAAGGCAATCAAATATAGTGAGAGCCCAAGTCAAAGAATTGATCTTTGATGACGAGTGCCAAGCTTGTATGTATCATAAGTATTCATCTTCTTTTTGTACTTTCTTACTTTTCTTGCTCCTATATATTATAATTGTTAATGTTGAATTCAAAATCATTAGGATGGGAGCTTTTCTTTAGGTGAGTGGAATTGTGGTGCATATTGCTTTATCCATTGAGTTAAACAAAAACCAATTGGCTGTAAAAAATGCTGGGATTCGGTCTTTGTGCACTCAACCTACATCTATTGTCACATAAAAAAATTGATTACAATAGGTGGTGATGAGGAATTGGGATCTAACTGTTTTTTTTTTCCAATTTAGATGCTATTTCTGCATAGCTTTCTGAAGTCTCTGTAGCTGAGACAACTTCTACATTTGATGTAGTTAGTGGGAGTGGCTATACACCTAAATTTTGAACCAAATGTTGATTTTGATACTCTTGATAAGAGCAATATGAAGATTATTGAATAATGAATATAATTTTCACTTTATATGGACATTATACAAATTAAGTTAATAATGAATCGATGAGGAGTTTCTTTACTGCAAACTTTGGACATCATTTTTCTTTATTGGCAACTCAGGGCTGACTTTAATAAAATAGGTTTTAGTTTTCTCTCTAGTTCCCTTGCTTTCATCCTTACATTAACCATGTATTGTTTTTTGGATATCGGATTACCATTACTAGGGTTTTCTTACAACATTATCAATAAGGGTGCTTTTAGTTCTAGTGTTTTTGACTACGGGTAAATTGTGCTCTGAAGGGACTTGGAATAAACAATTATGACGATAATACAATTGAACCAAAATGCACTACTAAAGGTGTTTGAGGGCCTCAATAATCCTACCCTCAATTTTTTTTCAAGTTTTTGTGTAATGTCCCCATTTTTAGCAGGTTCTTGCATTTGGCCAGGTCAGTGCACCATCGCGACCTTCGTGAGCTGATAGTAGGATTTGAGGGTTTCACTTGTATGGTTATAGGCTTTCTAGCAGCCTATGGTGTGTTTTGGCTTTGTTTGAGGGGGTTACTATTTATAGTAAGTCAATCTGTTGGTTCCGATGAGGTTAGTTGAGTCAGAGGAGTTGGAGGATGCTCTCAGTTTTTATTTAGGGCTTCCGGTTTGGGCTCCAAGAATCTCAGAGGGAGCGTCAATTTATAGTAAGTCACACCATCAGGTTCATTCATCGTCTTTCATCATCAGGATTACTTTGGTGTTGTCAGATTTTGATTTTGATGCTTCTTCAGTTGTTTTCGCTAAACAAGTGAATTATTATTATTATTTATTTGAATACGCTGAGGTTGCTATTTTTGTTGGTGTTGTTGGTTGGTCACCTCAGTATCATAGCACGTTGGAATTGGGATGAAAAGTTTTAAATCATGGGAACAAGAAATAGTGGCCTTAAGTGTTAGAATTTGAAGTTATGGTGGAAAATGTCATTTTCGGGGCCAAAAGCAATTAATAAATTAGTTTATAATGGCACTTTATTATGTTTCAATGTTGTGTGTGGGAAAGCTTCTTAAGTGAAGTTCATTTGGGAAACTTTGTGCCATTTGGAGATTATAAATATGAGCCCATTTGATGAGTAAAGCATCCAATTAAATATTATTTTCTTTGTTATATCTGTGACATTTCTGAGTTCGAAGTTTGTGCCCTTGCTGAGGTATAAGGGTTTGAGCTGGTTGGTGTTTTGCCACTGCTGATGTATAGTGGCATTAGTCTGATTGCAATCTGAATTCTGTTTTCTTCTCTACTGTATCTACTGTATATGAGAAGAGGTTTTTTCCTGAAAGATATATTAATAAAATTTGGAAGGGATTGACATCAATCTTCGCAAGGGAGCGTTTGATTACAGGTGGCATTTCTTTGGCATTTATATCTGCACTATATGCCTTATTATCTTTGTTATTTTGGAGTGAAGAATCTGTACTATGCAGCGTTTATATTATCTACTATTGGATGCCAAGATTCATCCATTTTTGGATGCCATTGCTCTTGGGGTTTAGACGTCAATCTATTGAGTTCGTTGCCTTCGCTTGGCAATTTTATTCTAGACTGTAAGTGCCATTTCCAGGTGTTCATGTCTCTGCTGAAAGGGCAAGATAGCATGGTGTTTGTGCATTACATTTCCTACTGTTGAATGCCTATCTGCAACCTAGCATCACTTAATTTATGCATTTGAACACCCAACTGCATCTTTAATTGGGCATTTGTTAAGACTTGCTGTGGCGTTTGATATTCTTCATCCTTGGTATTGGAGCTGCCTGTGTGTGGATTGATTGATTGGCTGCTCATAGACACCCAGTATTTCATGTTGGTGGCATGCTTTTCCCTGCTATGGATGACTGAAAAGTGGTGTGGACAGTTGCTGAAACTAATGCTTCTCCATTAGGTGTTGATGACTGTAGCATTTTGGGTGTTTGGACCAGATTGTCATATATACAAATACCTATCCCAATGTGACCAATACTGCAAGATGAGTATTTGCTAGAGTTATAGGTTCACACTTAGTTTCTTATGTAAACTGATCATTGGTATATCTAATAAAAGTTCTATTCCATTTTTGTTACTAGCATTGGTTTGATAGATAGTTCAGTCTACATGCATATTTGAAAGTTCCATGAGTAAAAGACACAAGCAAACAAGAAATATAGATTGAGATCTAACAGCTTAGGCAGTCCAAGTTCATATCAAATGTTTGCCAGGTGTTTGACAAAATGCCACATTGGTGATTATTAAAGGAAATTGGTGTTTGTTTAAGCTATAACTAGACAGGTTATTACATTTTGTTTCATATTTTTGATATCTTGCAAACCAGTTTTAGTCTACTTCGTGTTACCCTAAAATTTGAAACTTTTGGTCTTGCTCCTTTCCCCAAGTTTATTCTTTCCTTTGGTCTCAAATTCTTCATTGTCGACCTCATTGCCCTTGCTAAATACGTAGTGGGTCAACTTGTCAAAAAACCCACAATCAAAGTTTTGCTCACACAAGTTTAGAAAACCACCAACCTTGCTGACTATGTTAATCAATACCCATCATCCACTGAATTTGTGACTACATTGTGTGGCATGTTTTTCAAGATGCAATCTTTTCAAAAGCCTAGGAAAGTACAACTTTCAAATGACAAGCATAATGAAGTGGATTTACTGAGGTGGCCACATGGTTTCTAATCAATTATAGCCATTATTATCTGCCTTCAAAATTAAATGAACTTAAGGTCTTGTAATGTCCCCACTATTAGGGTTAGTTTGGGACAAGTAATCTTGCAAAATAATGGTTAGAATCACAAGAATAAAAAAACTAACTATATCATTCTATCCTCTAATTTAACCACAATCTTAAGGATGTATCTAGATCAGTGTAATGATCTGGTCTGAATGTGATCAAAAGAATTAAATTTTGACTTGAGGTACTTTGTCAAGTAATTGGCATGTAACCCTGATATTAAGTTCTAACGCTGCTGTGAATGGTTCACTCCATAATATATAACAATATGATTACGGAGTTTGATGTAACAAGTTCAGAAAATATCAATACTGTATTTATAGTAATCTTCATATACAACAGGCACAAACAATGCTTTGACTATCTTAGATTATGAAGAAATGAGTATTGAATGAGTTCACACATTTTATTTATGTTTCCAAAACATTAACACATAGTATTATAAAACGCGGACATGAAAATGAAGGAACTTGTATATGGTAGTTGCTAGTAAACTGGTGTGCTTTGTAATGGACTCCGTCCTGGACTGCCAACGTTTAGTCACACTCCTGCCTGTATTAGCTATTAGCTGCTTGGTGTGAAGGTATTGATCTGCAGTCTCACTACTGCGACTTCCACACAATTGCAAATAGCTGTAGTTTGGAAGAATGGAGGCCGGTGTAGCTACACCATGAACTACTGTTCTGTTCCTTGGACATCCCGACAATCACCCTTAACTCCTGTGTATTGTTCCTGCTGTTACCTCCTACCCGTCACTAACTGGAGTGAAGATATCCGTGTATGGTATTCACTGTGGAGGGAGTCTAAGTTGCCGTCCCATTGCTCTCAGATTTTACGTGCTCTGTTACTACTATGGAAACTAAGAAGAATGCTGATAAGATACAACAATAACCATGTAATCGATACTCACACAATGTATTCTTCTATTGCCATAGAATGAATGACCTTTCTACTTGCCGTCCAAACTTGCATTAACCAACTGGCATTTTGCACTTTTCTAGTTGTCTAAAACTCCAGCTTTCTATCGACCTTCCAAATCTCCAATTGAACTTGAGTTTTGATAATGCAATGTGAGATGCTAGGTTTGTGTCTAGCTTCACTATTCCTCCTTAAGGGGTTTCGTCCTTAGGAAGTATCCAGTCACAATAGGCAATCTTTCTGATTTGTATAATAACATATATTCGTGGTCCCAAACCCAATGTAGCTCCATGCTTTTATAACCTCGATATGAGGGAAGACACAAACCACTAGACAATGTGGGATTAAAAGTCAATTTTGTCCTTTAGTCACATAAGTTACTTTATAACTTTATAATAACATTAAAATATTTAAATAAATCACTTAAATCACTTGAACTTTAATATCTCTTGAAATACTTGTCTGATTGCTATGCCGTCTGAAATAGGAATTTCTTCTCATAATTCCCCATGTGACCAAATACACTTTCTAAAAATAGGAAGGGTCTATCTTTATTACTCCTGACTTACTATACATAGTAAGTATGGCAAATGGAGTCCAAATGATATCGAACGAAGGCCAAATCCATAAATTGTTGAATGTTGGAGATGAATCAATCCTTAGAAAACCCTCTAACCATCCTCATTAGCCTATGAGGATCCAATTTTAAGCTAATCCTTGAAATTCTGATGCTGGCAACAAATGGGGACATTACAATCGGGCTTCCTAGCTCGTAGCTACCTCACCATCTTCCCAGGGGTGCATCCCTTTAGATTCTTCTTGGATGGGACATCCTCTATCCAAGGTCAATCACATATGCATATATTGACATCATCAGAATATTCTGGCACATGGAGATTATCCATTGATTCTTGACCATGGTGGTTAGATGGAGATCTTAACATGTTGGATACTCCATGCTTCGAGTCTCATTAATCTCCATGGTGTTAATCCCATGAGATAACACAATATTATCCACAAGTATGATTCATTAATATAAATAAATTCATAAACATAATTAAACAAATATAATCCATAAACATACCTTTCTTACCTTCTTTTCCTTGGTCCATGTGGCTCTATCCTTAGTTGACCCTTCAATAAATTATTCCTTCTAGATTTTCTCAACTCTATATTTACTTTCTAAAACTCTTCCCTTTCTAATTACAAGGAAAAGATAAAATATACTTTTTTGTTTCTTCTTTTCCAAGAGTCATGACCTTTCATAATACAAGTCCTTTGAAAAGTCACACCACTTCATAGTTATAATCCTTTCAAAATGTCACAACACTTCATAACTAAAATCTTTTGGAAAAGTTTCAATACTTCATAATCACAATATTTTTGAAGAGTCGCAACTATTCATAATTATGACCCTTTCAATGCTTCACATCCTTTTAATATCATTGATACCCTTTCGGAAAGTCACATCCTTATTTTCTTCATATTTTCCTCTTCCATTTTATTCTTGTTGAACTCCTATCTTCTCCTCTTCTTTTTCCCTCTCTCTAAGATAAACTCTCCTCCCTTTTATATCTTAATTTTAAGAAGTCATGTCTATTTGGTAAACATCTCTTGACTTTTCATTAGAGTTAGTTAATTTATATTATTCTATGTTGTATTATTTATTTAGATACTTATTTGTGTTTATTATTATTTGTTATTAAATTCTATTTAGAAAGTTAACATACTTTCTACGACACTGTCTTTTGTATTTAATTTTATTTCTTTATTTACTCATTGAAATTTAATTATTTAAAATATCATATTAAGTATTATTTTATTGATAATATAGATTAAATAGTAATTATTTCCTATTTTTAATATTTTAGTATTAGTTTAAGTTAACATACTTTCTACGACACTGTCTTTTGTATTTAATTTTATTTCTTTATTTACTCATTGAAATTTAATTATTTAAAATATCATACTAAGTATTATTTTATTGATAATATAGATTAAATAGTAATTATTTCCTATTTTTAATATTTTAGTATTAGTTTTAAAATAACTTTATTATCTTAATTTTTTTAATAACATTGTATTATTTAATTATTATCAAAATTCTATCTTAAATGGGGATATGACAGGTCTTGCAACAAAGAAAATGGTGGAATTTCTGAGTCTAATTTTCAATTAACCAAAATACTTTTTTTCTCTCAATGATGAGGCTTCCTGGACTAATGACTGTTGTGTAACTTGACTTGAATTGGTCCAAAGGAAAACAAGTTGATATTGCTTCTTAACTGCACTCAGTTGTTTGGAAGGTAAAGACCAGTTATGCTGACTACTGCAGTGTAATCTTTGTTCTCGAGGAAGATGAGTGTGTTGAGGTGCACAATCATTTTATAGAATTGTAGTTGGAAGCGGACAAAGCCACTAAATCTTGGGCAGTTTAATTTTCTAATTTAGTATGCATGAAATATTATTATTTTTTATTGATAATGGATGAAATCTTTTTGTTATTAGTGGCAATAACAATAAATTTGAGTGATCAAAGTGTTTCTGTTACAAGGTCCTTCCTTGATATCAGTCACTTTCAAAAATTATTATTTTCAGAATGAACAGTTCCATTTTGTATATATAGGCATTTTGAATGTAAGGTGGGAAGATAGGTCTAATAGGAAATTCGGGGATGGAGCGATTTTTTTGTAGAAAAAGTTACTGAACTTTGTGTCATTCTATTCTGAGCATCTTTGAATGAAAATATATACCAAAACTGTGTGTTTCTGAGCAGTTTAATTTTCTAATTTATCATGCGTGAAATTTCATTATTTTAGATTGTAATGGATGAATTCTTTTTGTTATTAGTGGCAGTAACAATAAATTTGAGTGATCAAATTGTTTCCGTTACAAGGTCCTTCCTTGTATCAGTCACTTTCAAAAATTGTTATTTTTCAGAATGAACAGTTTCATTTTGTATGTATAGGCGTTTTGAAAGTAAGGTGGGAAGATAGGTCTAAAAAGAAATTCAGGGATGCAGCGATTTTGTTTTGTAGAAAAAGTTACTGAACTTTGTGTCATTCTATTCTGAGCATCTTTGAATGAAAATATATACCAAAACTCTGTGTTTCCTATATATTTTTTGTAACATGAATTAAATTGTGTTATGATAGCCTTGTCACGGTGCTCATCTATTTAACTTGGTTAAAAGTGTTTTGCGCTGGAAACTGTGTTTTGGAGTGATCACTCATTTGGGTTAAAATTATCCAGCCCTATTTCTTTTCCAAATGCTATATTATAGAATGAACTTTGTGTCATTTTATGCTTCCATTGTTCTATCTAAAATTATAATTCCATCTGCACCATAACTATGTGTGGATGTTAGTTTTTCTTTCCTATCTTCTGGTTCAAGGCATACCCCAGAAAACCCAGTTATATCATAAAAGGGAGTTGTAAAACCAAAGGAGGATCATCCATTTTACGGGGATCTCTCTAATTGTGGTTTGCTAATATGTTCATATTACGCAATAGGGGTCAGTTTTGAGGTTATTTTAAGAGGAAACAAAATCTACAACCAATAGATTTTTGGTCACTCCGTCGGGGATAAAATTTAAAGACTAGTGTGTTTTCTTGGCGCCTTCCCATAAGAGAAGGCAGGTCACTCTATTTGTTTAGAAAACCCTTGGAAAATGTTCGAATGCTAGGCCAAGCAAAGAAATTCACACCAACCTAAAAGGTGGCCTATACAAACTTTCTAATAAATATTGGCCAAAGATGACAAAGTTCTCATTCTAGAAAGCCTTCAAGGAGAGTATTTCAGAAGTCGAGAAAAAGAAGTTACATTCATCTGAAGACCATAAATATGTGTTGTTAAGGGGCATGCTTAGTAGGGTGCTATTTGCTTAAAGATTTGGAACAAAAGGTGCAATAGCTTTAGGCTTCAATGGGAAGATTGAAATTGTTGAACAAAAAATGAGAGTGTAAGACTGGTGACTTTTAATTTCTTTGTCCTTGGTGAGAAAGATTTTGTATTGGCATGTGATAAGTCATTCTTGTGCCATGGCGTCAATTTGCAGCAAGAATTTTTCTGGCATCAAAATAAATATGAAGAGTTGAAGCCCTTCTCAACATGCATTCAAACATGTTCAATTGATCAACCACATTTTTCTTCGAAGGAGGAAATGTTACCAGAGGAGCATAAAGGTACCCTTCCAATTGGACATCTTGAAAGGCTAGTCGATGAAATACGGTGCGAAGACAAGGACATAAAGGTCACAACACAAAGACAAAGATTGAGGTAGTTGCGGATTACCCAAATGTTAACTAAGGTACAAATCATATCATCTTTGTGCCCTCATTCTCTTCCGAGTTCAAGGTTTTCACTTAAAATAGAATATGAGAATCAAGATTCACAAGTGGACGTTTTTGTTTTAGATGGCACAGATTCTAGACTAAATCTATTTGAAAAAGAAGTTGGAAGTGTAATCCTTATCTTTAAGGTCTCTTGACCAAAGAAATAAGGAGGAAACACATGATTTAAGCATAACTATAAGAATCTTTCACCTAAGAAAGTTCATGCTGATACATAAGACCCTTTTTTAGAGTCATACCATTGGGCATCTGATTTGTGCAACTAAAGATGAAGCACTAGATAGTTTAATCTGCCTCTTGATAGGAGCCTCCGATTAGTAAGTTTGACCCCATGATATGATTGGATGCCAGATTCAATAGTCCGAATCTGCAATCAAGTGCATAGAAGTTGATTCATCTTGTGATTTGGAAAATGTTTGCATAATTCCTAGCACTTCTTTCCTACCACCTAATAATGTTGATAATCTTATAGAAGTTGCACCTGAGGCCAATAAATTAACTCATTATGATCCAAGCGTCTATGATGAAAAATGGTTTTATGGCATACAAGTGTCTATCGAGTCCTCTTTCTTTCAGCTTGTTGGTAGTTATTATTTCCATTGTCTTGAGGCTTTCTCTAATCTTGCTATGTGGTAATGATCCTCTGTTTATCAGAGGCTCATACATCTCATAGTTTGTCAATGGTTTCACATGAACGACCTATAGGGTTTTTGGAATAAAGGGGTTTTGCCATAGTTGTTTGTAAATAAAATTTTGGTTGTGATGTAGATTTAGTTAGTCTTTGGTTTGTTGTGCCTTTGGATTGCCCAATTCCTTTCCATTCTCTTTGTAAGTAGCTCCCTATTTTCCACTATTCCCCAACTTTGTTGCCCAATGGACATGATGCTAATCTTTGTTTAAAGTTTTGGATTCCTTGTGTCCTTCCATTTTTCATCCCCAATCAAAGCCTATTGTTACCTCAAAATTTGAAATTTTTTGTCTCGCCCCTTTCCCAAGTTTTCTCTTCTCTTTGGGCTCAAAATTTTCATTATCCACCCCATTGCCCTTGCTAAATGTCTAGTTGCCCTAACTTGTCAAAAACCCACATGCAAACTTTTGTTTGCCAAAGTTCAGAAAAGTGTCGACCTTGCCGACTATGTTAATCATTTATCATTGGGTGGTCTTGCTAAGATTCAAGTTGCTTAATGTTTCATAGTGGTTTGGAGTACTGAGTCGGCCTTTGATCACTGGTGGTTAGTAAATCGGAGAAATTATCAAATTAGAGTCGCCGACTTAGTAATCAATTCCCATCATTTGCTGACTTTGCAACTACATTGTGTGACATGTTATTTCAAGAGGTAATCTTTTCAAAATCCTGGTAAAGTATAGCCCTTAAATAAAAAGCGTAAAAGAATGGATTTATGAAGGTGGCAACATAATTTTTAATGGGTTAAAAGCCATTATTATCTTCTGCCAAAATTAAATGAACTCAAGGTCTTACAACAAGGAAATGTGGGTGTATTTTAGAGTTCAATTGTGAATCAACCAAAATTCCTTTTTTCTCAAAGATGAGGCTTCTTACAAGCGACGAGACATGGAATGAAGAACCCATTCTTCTTGTGCAATCTGAGCTAAATTTGCTTGAAGGAGGATAAGTTGATATTCCCTCCCAGATATATTTAGTTGCCTGGAAGGAAAAGACCAATTATGGAAAATAGTGCAGGGGCCTATGTTTTGGAGGAAGAAGAGTGTGTTGAGCTTCACAATCTTTTTATGTAACTAGAGTTGGAAGCAGATACATCCCCTGTGCCCAAGGCAGTTTAATTTTCTAATTTAGCATGCATGGAACCTTTTTTGTAATTAGTAATAGTAATGGGAAATTTGGAGTGATGAAACTATTACCATTACAAGGACATTTCTTGATACTGATTACTTTCATAAATCGATATTTTTGGGAATAAATAGTTTTGTGATGTGTATATAAGCTTTTTGAAAGTTAGTAAGGGGGCAAGATAGCTCCAAAAATGAAATTTGTGGATGTATCCATTTCTTTTGGTATAAGAAGTATTTGAACTTTGTGTTGTTCTACTTTGAGCAACTTTGAATGGAAACATATACTAAACTTGTGTCTTTTCTATATTCTCTCAATGTTGTGTCTCTGCTTAATACTAATAACTTTATCATTATTGGTCACTTCTTAATGTCATTGATATCACAATTTGTGCTATGTTTTATCTTTCTTAAATATTATTTTTTGCTTCTTTCCTTAAATCGATCTTTTATTTTGTGCAGTATGCATTGGTGAGCTACCGATGGCATATGCAGGTTTCCTTAGGTACATCGCTTCTTGTTAAATCAATATCTCCTCTCTGGAATGGAGTTCAACTTTGTCTTTTCATTTCCACCGTTTATTGTAGGCAAATATATTGAATATAAACCTTAATCACTGCTCTTTCCTTAGATATAATTTCTTCATTCAATGTTGTTTCTACTTCCGTTTTAACTAAATTGGGCCTTCATATATTTGAAGTCACTATAGGACTGTGGCTTTTGTATTGTATGTAATCGGCTTATACATATGATAACAGTTGCTGCTCAGATTATTTACTTTATCACTGTGTTTCAAAGACCAATTGCAGATGATATTTTTGTCTTCAACACCGCCCTCCATACTTGTTCAACGCTGGCCAATGTATATGAGTATTCATTAAATGTTTTATTCAAACTGATGGAATGCTGATTTGAACGGCGACTTTTCCTTCAGATCGCTGCTTATTCTTTCTTTGAAGTTGTGTATTGTATTTGCATCAATGTTTTCTCATCAAATAAAACCACTTAGACATCTTTACTTTCTGTTAACATATATCATTGTTTCTTTCAACTATTATGCCACTGATTAGTTCGATTTCTCCTTTTACGCATCGCTTGGTCAAACCTTGTCTCTGCTCTCCCTGATTCAATTCACATTCATTTCTTATGTCTTTCACTGCTCATCTTCTCAAAATAGTCTTAAATCTTGATGATAGTCAATAGTCCTACATTTTGAACTATTGATTTGTCTTGAACAATATATAGTCGTTTTTCTTCATATTGTATGCTAACGTATCATGACTGCAGTTTGATTCAAAATTCATATCACTTCTTTGACGCCACCATGTATCGCTTGCTACACATTCATTGTTTGACATAGCACATCATCTTTCTATGTTGATAGTATAGGTCTCTATCATGCTGATTATAGCCAAACATTCATATGTGCCATTTCAACTTCATTTTCTTAATAACGGAGACTCTTGAATATACTAGATTTCTATTAATTTAATCATTGACTTCAATTTATAGTTCATATATATATATGCATCTCCTGGTTATGCCTTTGACTTTTACCTCAATACCGATATTCCGTCAATCTCCCCCTTTGTAATTGATGACAACACATCCTTGTTTCTTTTGGCTTTCTACTTTTCTATGTCTCTCCCTCTTTGACATCAATGGCAAAGTGATGTCGATTAGAATGCAAGCTTAATCATCAAATATATACGGTTATATAAGTCCCCCTTTGAAGGTTCTCTAGTACTCACCCTAAGAAGGATTCTTCAATGCTTCTGCATGCACTCGTGCTGCCCTTAATGGATCTACCTCTTTTGAAAGTTCCTCTTGGAAACTTTGACATCAATGCAACCATATCACTCTTTTCTCCAAGGGTTTAATGAATACTCTCATATGCATCTCGCGATGAGTTCATGTTTCTCCTTACAAACTAGGAGGTGTATGAATTGCAAGTTCAACTTGCACTAGTTTCTCCTTCTCCTTTAGCTATCATCTTTCTCCAAATTTTTATTGTTCTTCCCTTGTGATTATCATGTCTCTTATCATCTCTATGTGTTTCTCCAACATCAAGTCTGCAATTTTTCACTATATGCCCATAGTTATAGTTTCTATTTCTCCATTCATGAAGATTTTTTTTTTTTTTTCTGCATTCTCTCACCTTGTGACCAAAATAGTTGCATGAAGAGCAATATCCATTAAAGCTAGATTGGGGTCTATGTTTCTATCCTTGCTTTCTATAATCCTTTTTAATTTCTTCTCCTATAAATTTTGTGGATGAATCTTCCATGCTACTTCCTTTCTTACAAAGCCTTTGAAAGTATGATTTTGTTTGTTTGCTTCTCCTTCATAACCTATTCTTGTCTTAGTCATGGATGGTCATAGATCATCAATGATATCTGTTAGAATTTCAGAGTTCTTTTCAAATTTGAGGTTATTATTCAGCTTGATGTTACTCTACTCTAGGTCATTTTTTAATTTTCAATTTCTTGATTCAATTTTGGCACTTCTTCTTTTGTACTTAGATTACTTTTCACATCATTCTCAACTTGTTTGGCTTCTTCTAGTTGAGTCTTTAAATCTTCAAGAGTTTCTGACATTTCTTTAATCTTCAGGAAACTGCTCTAATACCACTGCAAAGAGCCTTGTTGGCTCTAACCTCAAAATTCAATTTTGCTTGTTTGACATTTCGTCAAACAATTGGCAATCAAAGTCAAATTCAAATTTTTGTGTGTATGCAAAAGTATGTTTTTTTTCTTTTCCGAAATATAATAAATACGTACACTTGAATGAAAAAATTAATAACAATGTTCACAAACTATAATTTGCAATTGAACAATAGCTAGTATTGAGAATGTTCATACTATGCAACAAATTAATTTTTGAGAAAACTTGGATCATATAGGAGATTTAAATTGAGAGCTAGAAATCATCTGCAACAATTAATTCCAGCTGTATATGCCACTCCTTGTTAATTAATCACCACTTCAAGATGGAGCACGTTCTCCTAATAGTGAAGAATTCAAATGCAATGCATGAAATGCTGCTACAGCAGTAGGAAATATGGAGCCAGTAAGTAAATGGGGAATGCTGCCAGCAAATAAAAAACAACACATAGATTTAGAACACAGGTCCAAGGTATGAAATTGCAGCTCTATAATGGAGATTGCTTCCACTCTAAAGCTCTTCAAAATGACACCAAATTTGTGGTATTTTTGCAGAGAAATATCCACACTGAATTAAAAACCTCCTACCTCCAATGCAGCAGTAGATAATGCAGAACAAATACTCAATAGATAAACCACAATTCACTTGGTGTTTCACAGACTCCAAGTGCTGAAATGGTGAAGAATTCACAATTCTCCAACAATGTTGAAACCCTTTTTTCAACCTCTTTTCAAAACACAAAGTTATCAAATAACACAAGAAATAGAACGAATTCTTTTTTCACAAAGCATTGCTTTTATAAAAATAAAGATGAATTCTTTAAGACACCTCTCACTTAAAAGCCCTTTGCTTTATACTTAGGCTCATATTAGAGTAATACAATTTATTAATTCCCTTTGGCTCAAAAAATGAGCTTTTCAACCATATTAAGATATTCTGACACACAAGGTTGTTGTTTCTATGCCAAGATTTTAAACTTTTCAACCCGGTTCCAATGAGCTATGACACTAAGGTGGCCAATATACAATACCATTAAAAATCACAACCTTCACGTATTTAATTAAATAATAATCATAATTCACTCATCTTGCAAAAATGATTGAAGAAGCATCATAATCGAAATCCAATAGCACGTGAGTGATCCTGATTAAGAAAGATGATGAATGAACCTGATGAGGTGACATAGTAAAAATAAATGCTCCCTCCAAGATTCTTGGGCCCCAAACCAAAAGCCAAATCTAAAAACTCTGAGAGTATCATTCAACTCCTTTAACTCATTTGAGCTCATTGGAACCATCCATTGACTTACTATAAATAGTATGTCCCACCAAACAAAGCCAAAATCCTCAACAAGGTCCTTTAATCACTAGTATTAGCCTACAAGGACCTAGTAGTAAGCTAATTCTATCCACTATCATAAGCATGCTAAAAAGGGGACATTATAGTCCTCCCTCCCCAAGATTGCTTTTCCTCAAGCAATCACAGGGATCATAATGAGTCTTGCTGGCTCACTCTATAACTGTGTTAGATAGATGTTTTGGTTTTGAATGTCGTTACAATTTTTAAATTTTTTTTTTGGGATAAAAATGTTTATTTTTATTTTCAGAATATACATAGGAAACACCAGATATAATTAATGAGAAACAATTATAGCTTGCCAGTATTTTGGATTTCATTTGCAATTATCAAGCTTTGCAATTATAATTTATAACAAATATGTGGTTATGAACAAAACAAATTATCTAAGGAACCTAGTATGTACTTTGGCATTGATTTAGATGCAGCTGTTGTAGTAGATTTTCCTACACAACATTCAAATAATGATTGCAGACCAAGCCTCCAATTGCTGTTGTAGGATGTAACACCAAATAAAGTGACTTGGCTACTGCAAAATGACTCCGAAGTGCTAAACGAAGGTAGCGACAAACCCCAAGCATGAATAGGAAATTAATCACTGGCTTAATGAGGTAGATCGCAGCACTAACAAGACCCAAGGAAGTGAAGTTGATTGCAGAACTACATGCAGCTCAATAACCAAACTCCCTTCCTAAATTTGCAGTAGTAACATTTCTTTACAAATCCTTTTTCCTCGGCTTCCAAAAGGCAGATTAATGTTAATTAAATTGGTATACAACAACACAAATTTGATTACAAGTTGAATTTAGAGCTCAGACACAATTTATTGGATCCTTGGATCCTTTACTAGCTCAGAGTGCAACCCAAATGGAGGAATCAATCCTCTATAAGTTTCCAATGCTGAAACCCTCAAAGCCTTCACCGAATTCATAAAAATGCAAAATAACAAGGGATAAATAAATAAAAGCTAGAGGCTTTTTTTTAAAACAATGAAAGCCAAAATATTCAACACACCAATGGCCAATAGCTTCTTCCATACACTTTTCACTTAAATGCAAACTTTGCTTTTGGTTGCATATTTGAATTTGTAATAATATCAATTGATAATCGTTTACTCCAAAACTTTAATTAATTCCTTGGGATAGGCTTCGATGAATTAATTAAATATATGGCCCCTTCCCATGATGACTCAACTCTTAACTTTAGTGAAATTAGAAAGTTAAATTATAACTTTGTGATAAGCCATTTAATGATTCCATAGTAATTTTGCTACTAAAATAATTAATTAAATAGTAAACCATTTAATGATTCAATACTAGTTTTTCCACTGAAGTAATAATAACTCCCAAAGTACTTATCCTTTGAATATGTCACCTCAAACAAGAGTCACACATATTATTTCCCCATGTGACCAAATGCACTTTCCTAAAATAGAAAGGGTTCACCTCAACTATCACCAGACTTGCCATAATTAATAGGTGCATAAAACTAAGCCCAATCTAACTCCAATTTGAGTCAAACAAAGACTAAACTAGAACATATTGAATTGTGAAGAAGACAAGACCCTCCCATAATTGACCCTTTGCCTCAAAAGTCTCGCTATCCACAATAATTAGCCTACGATGATACAATAATAGGCTTATCCCTAAAACTGTAATGCTAACGTAAATGGGGCCATTATAGCCCTCCCCAAGCAATCTCAGAAGCAAATAACACATCTGTCCACTTGGGTCCCAAGGGTAGAATTGTGTAATCTCCCCATGATCACCAACTACCTCCTATAGCATCATCACCAATCTGTAACAACCAGTTCTCCCGGGTCTAAATTACAACTAACATACTTGAGAAATTTAGTTATTACTTCAATTTCATAGGAAGACAGTTATAACAGTCATGTTCATGTGAAAGAGATTTACCGTTAAAAACAGTTAAACAAAATTTCTTAACTAAGAACTTGAAGCATCATCAATGAATTTACTATAGAAATTAAAATCCACATACCATTGAATTTGAATCGATACATCATTGTAGGGATGTTTTTGCAATCACCCAGATTAGTTCACAAATACTACTATAACGACTTCCATCCAATACCGCTCTATCAAAATCAAATGTTGATTACCATTAAATACCACTATATAAAATTAGGGCATCACATACTACTGTACTAATTAGGGCATCAATTACCATTGGATCATTTAGGGCTTTAGATACCACTGTATCACTTAGGGCTTCAATTACCATTGGATCATTTAGGGCATCAGATATCGTTGTATCATTTAGGACTCCAAATATCACTCAATCATTCCTTTCCTTCCGTTTGCTTTACTGTGGCAACAACTCAAGATTAAAAGATATGCTCATATTCAATATTCATATAAATAAAAGATTGAGATAACAATCCATCAGATAAATCTCTCTCTTGCAACTAAGTGTAAAGTAATTGTAATGATGATAAAACTCAATTATTCTTATCTTCATCTTGCATGTACTTCATAAAAGTAACAATACCTGTTTTCGACAACAATTGAATGTATAGCTTATCTTTGTCTGTTGTATGTCCCACAACTTGAGGAGAGGTGAAACATTGTTAGGGGCTTAACCACCCAACCTCAGACCTTAACTTATTCCCCACGCAATTTCTAATGGGAAAGGCCCTCCCTACTCGGAATTTGGACTTGGAACATCTGTCATCTATCGAGCAATCCTAGTATCTACGCCACCCTACTCGATAGCAGGAGTTACATTAATAGGATATGCATGAGCTATTAAATAATTCATATTAAAAAAATGATAAACATTGATATGTCATAATTGATTAATATTTCATGTTATTGCAGATTCCTTTCTCTCACCTCATCACCCATTTCTTTGGCTACACAGTCGAGTGAGTCCTAGGTGTTTGGAATTCTCAGAACAACTGGTTCTGTCCATTATACAAGAAGATTACATGCATCCAACATTTCACAATCTGTGATTACATGATTATGTTCTCTTAAAGATTTCAAAATTGATTCTATTATCCAGTGGCAAAATGATTTATGGATCCATATCATGGTTACTTGGTTATCACCTGGTATGAACAAGGCTAATTTAAAGAAGTTCAATCTGCAATTTCAAACAAGATATCAACAAGATATCATCATGATAAATATTGAAACTTGCTGCAATCCGTTCTATGCATAGATTCCTTGCTTAGTATGCTTATCACAACTGTGACCAGAAGATTAGGTTCTTGAGACTATTTGGAAAATATCCTCGGATAGTATATTTCATTTCAGACTTCAATGCATTTGGAAATATGCTTCCATAAGGGTTGTATCTAATTTATTATGAAAGTTTAAGGAAAAAGGACTGATAATAAAGGCATTGAATAAGTAGCATCTCATATTAGTTCTTGAAAATAAATCTGAAATGATAAATATCTTAGACGCCTGATTGGCTGCTTTGGAAGGTAAATAAAATAATATGGAAATGTCATACATGACCTGATGTAATCATTGGATATGCTTGAGTTCTCTGAAATTTCGAATTGGAATCTTCTACTCTTTTGTTGTAGACGTATCAATGCATACTTACTCCAAAGTTTGAGTTCTTATAGTAGAATAACCATTGCAAATTGGATGCATAGACTGGAAGTAAATGGAAGGAACTTTGGCTCACGGGTTTATGTGGATTCAATGCTGAAAATGTTAAAACAACAATGAATGCCGTAGAAATGGAAGACTGATGAAATAAGAAATGCAGTAAAAAGTCAAGTTGAGATATGTGGAAAAATCATTTCAAGAATAAGACTCAACGTTAAGGCCATTGAGCATAAAATAAATAAATGCCGAACTTCATACATGGCTTAAGTTAAAGGAAGGCCGATCTTCTAAAAAGGTAGATGGGTGAATGAAAGAATAGGTCTCTTTGCCGCCTCCCTCAAGACTTCCATTTAAAGAGCAAGCCATGACTTCTTGGCTCCCATCAGTTACAAAGAAAGAAATCCATTCGAATTCAAACATTAATTCGATTTGAAAAGAAGAGAAATGAAGAGGGAAAAGAATTAAGGAGTTATAGACCTTATTTCATTATTATAATACATTCTTATATACGTTCACATGAGTCTATTGATGAGGTGACATCATTAAATTATATTATTATAATTTATTGGTGCCATTTCATTTTTATATTTATGTGTTCGTATGTAAGTGTTTATTATAATGATAAGATAAAAATTAATAAACAATCTCTAAAGGTATGTATTATATTTTAACTCAATTATTTTATGTTTCTCAATTTATTTATTTAAATAGCTCATGTGGGTCCCATAGATGTATCCTGTTTCAAGTCGCTAGGTTCTCAACCCATCTGCCCAGTAATGGTGATGCTCCTGTGCTTAATTCTTTTCTGACAATGCTTCCACCCCTTCGACGTGCTTCCTACAAGAAAGTTCTCTACAGTTAAATTATATTATCATAATAAATTATTTAATCATAATCAAAACGGTTAACCATCTTCTCAATTCCATGAATTTGTGACAAATGATCAACTAACTTGTTATCTTCATTTTGAAATTATAACGACTAACCATCTTACCATTCCACAGGATTATAACCAATTTGTCAACTAACTTCATGTGAACCTCAATGGCTATATTTTAAATTAGGTAAAAAATTAGGATGTAACATAATCTAACTGATAGATTTCCAAATTGAAATGAATTTGACTATAGATTTTGTAGGAGTGAATATCTCATAGGGAAGCAACTTAGAAAGATGATAAAGATTGCTTTCCCATAGTGCGCAAAGTGAGCTTTCATATACACTATTTGACACGTGTAACTCAACTGTGCAGTTGACATAGATCATGCACATGAGAGTCAAAAGTAAAACCATATGTACTCGGTACCTGTACTTATCCCAAAACTCCTCTGCAAGCCTTATTGGAAATCCCGATGCACTAGAAGGATCCCAAACATTGAACAAAAGCTCATCAAGAAGAATATCCTCTGACATAAGCTGCTTAACTTTAAGCTCAACTTCACCAAGCCCAACCAAACTTCAGTCACCATGTCAGTACCAGGGACCCAAAGCACACTAAATGCACATGCATTAGTACTATGGAGATCAAAACATCTGAAAGTGGCTATATCACTAGCACTATCTCCATCCTCTACAAGGCTCCCATGGATGTGCTCACTACACATGTAATCCAACTTGAAACCATTGATCCCATCTACAACAGATGGCAAATATTCACTTACCAAAGGATGGTACACCCTTGGAACCAATCCACATTGATCCATCATCAAATCCTCCATGTGTGGATCTGAGATGTCGTGGTGAATACTCCTCCCTAAACAGTCACAATAAACCCCTATTACCTAGCTCATTACCAACAACATTTGCAATGGATGTAACCACATGAGAACTTGATGCAGTGTGTGGTTTATCCCTGCTCTTTACAGATGTTCTCATCCCAACTGTATCATGTACACCTATAAATGAGATATGTCTTGGCAAAGGATGGTACACCCTTGGAACCAATCCACATTGATGCATCATCAAATCCTCCATGTGTGGATCTAAGATGTCGTGGTGAATACTCCCTAAATAGACATGATAAACCCCTATTGTCTAGCTCATTACCAACAATATTTGCAATGGATGTAAGCACATGAGAACTCAATGCAATGTGTGGTTTATCCCTGCTCTCTATAGATGTTCTCATCCCAACTGAATCATGTACATCTGTAAATGAGATATGTGTGGCCACATCCTCAACCTTCTCACAACCATAGCTCGTGGATATCGATTAATCACCAACTACAACGAAAGATGACTAAATCGTAACTGTAGCCGGTGAAGTTTGTACTTTGCTCAACTCCACAATAACCTCATCCAAATGTGATTGTGACTCTTGGAGGGCCAACTGAGTACACTGGAAAGAGTCCATAGTCACCTTAAGTGCATGGATGAGCTCGTTAACCTCCTCCTTTCCCTTGAAGGCATCATAACATATATAGTCTCTCTTGACCAATAAATCCCGATCTACTAACAACTATAATAATAATGTCTCATAATCCGAATACCCATTCATAGAGCATGAAACTCGTCAAGGGAAATACTACCATCATAGCGCTCATTTGTCATAGGAGCACCCCAACCGTAGATGGCCAACATTTGTTGGGCTACATGAAAATGCTTTGAAGCTATGGTATCATGCTATTGCCAACCTTCAGCTGCTCAATCAAATCATAAGGAACTTGAAACTGCTGACTTTTGCACATGCCCTTAGACCCAAACTCGACATTGTGATAGGAAATTGCATTTGCATCGCTCACCGCATGACACATAATATTTGGTGCGCTATCATCCTCCAACACACCAACAAATGAGGTACCACTACTTGGTAACTCGACGAATGTCTCATCTGAATAAGTAGAAGTTGTTGCTATATCAATCTCCTTGCATGCTTCCACTCCCATGTAACTGCAAGTCCCTACGAGTCATGATCCTCGAATCTTTCATCAATCAATGAGTCCTCCAAAGCATTTGCTAAAGTTTGATATGACAAATAAGAATCACTGCAGCTTGGGTCATCCTCATAAATAACATCAGTAGTACCCAAATGACAACTACCCACATCATCCACCTGTAAAATCTCTATTGTCTCATGTTTTGCAAGCATGGCTCACTACTGTCATAAAAATCAGAATTATTATGACACAAAACTGTATCATGTAACTCACTTCTAACACCTGAATCTTGGGTGTCAACATAAGGGAACTCGATGCAACCATCACCTACATATGGAAAAGTCACTATCTCCTACATAGGCTCAACATTATAATTGCTGTCATAAAAATCAGAACCGTTGGAGCTCATATTTTCCATGCAATCCTGAAAACTAATACTCTTGTTAGGTGAGTCAAAACTCGTAGTGATACCAACAACATTCTCCACACTCGCTCTGTCATAAACACCATTAAGAGTCTCACAAATAAGACTGCTGTCATAAAGATCAGACCATGTATGACTAACATTTTCAGTACTACCAACTAACGTAAGGCTGCCATCAAGACTGGTTATCATGTCATCAACATTTTTAGGGTTACTAGTCCTGTCTCATGTAATTGTTGGGACTCGATGCAATTGTCCTTAGTCAAGTCTTTCATAACACATGCACTTGAGAAGAGGCTCCAACATCACTTATATTAGAATGACTAGTAGCTGCCCCAATAAGCAAAGGCTCCACCTCTTGATGGTTGTTGTTTGATGAAGCTACACTTGCACAATCCTCTTGATTCTCTTCTTGTTTTCTCTATGAGGAAGACTTTTCAAAAATGGAAACCATATACCTTGCATAGTTGTCCATGGTTGTGAATTAATCACCTCTTCAAGATAGACCACGTCCTTCTAGTAGTGGAGAATTCAAATGCAATGCATGAAACACTGCTACAATAGTAGGAAATATGCATCCAATAAATGGTGAACGGTGCTAGCAAACCAAGCACATCATATAGATTTGAACGCGGGTCCAACGTATGAAATTGCAGCTATGTAATCTAGGTCATTGTCACTGTAAAGCTCCTCAAAATGGCACCAAACTCGTGGTATGTTTGCAGGGAAGCACCCACAATGAATTAAAACCCTTCTAACTCAAACACAGTAATAGATATGATTGAATGATACACATCAACACCATTTAATTCTTTGAAAGAATGCATAACAAATGCTTAGTAGATAAAACACAATTCACTAGGTATTTCACAGATTCAAAGTGCTAAAATGGTCAAGAATTTACAATTCTCCAACAAAGTTGAAACCCTTGTTTCAACCTCTTCTCAAAACATAAAGTTATCAAATAACATAAGCAATAGAATGAATTCCTTTCTCGCAAAGCATTGCTTTTATAATAAATAAAGATGACTTCTTCAAGATACCTTTCACTTAAGTGACCTTTGCTTTATACTTAGGCACACATATGAATAATATAATTTATTAATTCCCTTTGATTCCATGAATGACCTTTTCAACCATATTATGATATTCTGACACACAAGGTCATTGTTTTCTATGGCCAAGATTCAACTTGGTTCCAACGAGCTATGACACTAAGGTGGCCAGTATACCATACGAAAAAAAATAACAACCACTATGTGTTTAAACAAATGATAATCATAATTCACCCATCTTGCAAAAATGATTCAAGAAGCATCAAAATTGAAATGTGACAACGCAAGAGTGATCTTGATGAAGAAAGACAGAATAAACTTGATTGGGTGACTTACTAAAAGTAGAAGCTCCCTCCAAGATTCTTGGAGCCCAAACAAAAGTCAAATAAAAACTAATAGCATCATTCAACTCCCTTAACTCATATGAGGTCATTGGAACCATCAATTGACTGACTATAAATTTTAAGCACATCAAAAAGAGCCAAAACCCTCAATAGAGTCCTTTACTCACTAGCATTAGCCTATAAGGACCCAATAATAGGGTAACCCATCCACTACCATGGTCATGCTGAAAGAGGATATTACATGCCTCGTCAAGATCTTCTTCTTCTTCTTGCTTACTGGTTACGGCCCAAAAGAGTATTTCATATTCTACAACATCACTTTGGTATTCGTCAACACTCTCTTCTAATGAACTACTTTTTCTTCTCATAAAAAATCGCATTGTGTTTGTAAAACTTCTTCTTATGATTGTACTTGACATGCTTCTCTCCCTTTTTCTTTGTGTACTCTTCCTCTTTATCATTACTAAAGTTACTGTTGTTTAGAAGGCATTTGGATGCACAATGTCCCACTTTTCCACCATTAAATCCGTTAAGGGAAATTTTCCTTTGTAATTTCCATTACCATTTTTCAGCTTTGTTTTAAAGTAGGCATTTACTTCTTCTGATTCACTACTCAAGCTTTTGTTGAAATCATTCTTTTCATGCTTCCCTTTCTTCAATGCTATTTTCGTTTGTATGTTCTTTACCTCTAACTCTCATTTCGTAAGCAGTAAGAATCCCATGTAATTCATACTTTGTTAGCGTATCTATGTCTTTGCTCTCTCCAATTGTAGACACTTTAGAATCAAATCTTATTGGTTAGGATCTCAAAATCTTTTCCACCACAAACTACTTCTCCACATCTTTACCAAGGGCATTCATTGAATTGACAACATCAGAGTTTAGCTTTCTTTACATTATCGGCCCCTTCATAAATATTTTTCAAGTTGTCTTGCACTTTGTCACCCCAAAATGTAGGTGACAATACGAAATTTTTTCAAACTAGTTTTGCATTTCTCTGAGTTTAGTTCATTATTTAATTGGTTAGTATTGATCAATCAATCAGTACCAATTGATATAATGGACTCTTTAATTGAAGGCTTTGTTCAAGTCTTTTTTGTTTTTCTGTTTGTTGAGCTTATACTTGATTTTTGAAGCCTTCAATGTCTTTTTTCTCGTTTTGAGCGTGTGTTTGTTGGCTTTTGGTCTTTTGGTTTTGTTCAAATCATTACTTTCGGTTTTCCCTTCGATTCAGTGTATCTTAGGGCTTAATCGGAGTTGGCAATCAAAATATATGATCATTTTAGTGCCCAAAAAGTGGACTCTCCAGGTGAAACTGCGCGAATTAAAATATCATGTTATCCTTTTAAGTTGACATTCACTTTTTGAAAAATATAACATAAATTCACTTTATGTTATGTTTCTAAGTTATTTTATCATTTTAATTTTTCACTTAAAGTAACTATAGTGCACTTTATGTTATATTTTTAAGTTGAGTTACTTTTTGATTTTTCACTTAAGTCACTATATTAACTATATAGTTTGATTTATTTTCTCTAGTAAATATTACTTTTAAAATGATATTTGCACATGATATTTTTAATATGATAGTGTAAATGTTTCTTATGACCCATTTAAGTAATATTTCTTCAAAAATTAAGTAAACACATGCTAAATTGATCACTTGAGTTGTGTTGTGAGGTTTTCACACATCGCCCCAAAATCTTGGGGACCCCCTTTTTAATCGCCTTTACGGCCAGTGGAGAAGGTTAGATGTATTTTTCACCCGGTTTCAACTTGATTTTCCAGAGCTATCAGTTCTATCCTTAGGCCGAATAAGTTCAAAATTGATTTCAACTTGGCAGGATAAGATTGTGAATTTTGTACTTAGACGATTTCTTTAGAAAATTTGGATTTAATTGTAAATTTGAATGATTTTCAAATAAGGAAATTTTTCGTTAGACTTAGGTTCTTGGAAAATCTTATTTTTTTTGGTGAAATAGAATTTAATTTTGTAAGATGAAGTTAAATTGCAAAATCGATTTTTACTCTAGAGGCAATTTTATTTTTTGTCATAAAATTTTAATTATTTGGCAAAATCGATTTAGAGGAAAATTGCAAAAATTGGCTTTAATAGATTAAATTTGCCTTGAAAGCTTTTGGTATTTAATGAAATTGGTAAATTAATATTAAGAAATGGCTTTTGGTTAGCCAAAATTCAACTTCAAGGATGTATTAATTAGCAAACCCTCATTAAATAGAAATTTTTAGCATCCCCAAGGCACCATTCAATTTCGTTTTGCAATTTGTGGTTAATTAGTAAATTAAAAGTGCAGTTTTCATTTTAGAAAATTAAAATTTTGGCAAAGTATTTAAAGTGGGCCACTAACTTAGCTTTAATTTTGGTTTTTTTTTTCCTCTATAGGACCAAGTCGGCCAGCCTGGGAGGAAGGTGAAAGCTGCTATAAAGGGAGTCCCCTCCCATTTCATTTTCATCAATTCATTTGCTCCTCATGCTTGGGCGAATTTGAAGCAAGGGCAGATTTCCAGACTTGGGCGAAATTGGTGGAAGGCAGTTTTTTGGCGATTTTTGGGCAATTTCTCCATTGCCATTGTTGGGCGATTTGTCTAAGGGCCGGATTTTTTGCGTTTTTGGGAATTTTTGCTCCACTTTGTGGGCTGCGATTTGTGCCCTAGGTGGCAGATTTTACAGATTTTGCTCCTTCTTTGCTTGGGCGAATTTTGTGGAAGGGCAGATTTTTTTTCATGCTTAGCCGAATTTTGTGGGGGCCGAAATTTGTGGAAGACAAAATTCTGATTTTCTAGAGGGGCTGCAATTTTTATATCAGATTTGGGCAATTTTGTTGGGAGAAGAGATACATATGAAAGTTTGATTTTTGCATAGAAGGCAAGTGTTGGATAAGCTTAGAGGCTTTGTTTTCTAATTTGCAAAGGGATTTGTAATTCTTTGATGTCATATCCCGGGTTCCGAAAAGTTGCTGTAAGATTATTAGTTAAGGTGAAAGTCATCATCTAGAGTTGCAAGGAGTGCTTAAGCTGACATCCATTCTTTCGCTCTTTTCTAAGAATTGCACTACTTGGTTCTTCTTGCCTTTTGGTCCACCACTCTACCATCCCGTAATAGGGCGACGAGCATGGAGGATGATAGTGCAAGTAAGAATCCCAAGCGGGCAAACGCTAAGAAAGACAAAGAGGATATGACGCCCAAAACTTCCTCCTTCTCGAAAATGAAGAAAATAACCGATACTAATATCGCTACAGTGGACATGATACGGATGAGGGACAGACTAAAGGAAGGACAATCCCCCTTGGCAAAGAGGATATACAAGAGCGGAATTGTACATGCAGCAGCTTTTCCTCCTACTTTGCCTTGTTCGGAATTGATTATGGAGTGTGCATCCAGATTTGATCTAGACAGTAAATCCATCATTTTTGGCGAAGGGAAGAGAGTGTTGGCCAACATTGGCGAACAAGCAATTGAAGAGACATTTAATATTCCCCAGAGCAAGGGCATGACAGTTGTAATGGTGGATCAGGCGGCCAAATCATTTTAAGGTAACCAAGAGGCCTACTTCTCACATCTAAAGCGGAATTGGATACACAAAGGAAGGAAAGGAGTTAACAAATCAACAAGGCTTACAGTGGCAGATTTCAAGCCAGAATATGGCGATCTCATTGTTCTTCTCAGCCGGATCATGGGCCTAGCTCAAGCTATGCAATTCGAAAACTGGATGTACTTCTTCATTGATGAAATTGAAAAGGGAAAAGGAAAATTTGATTGGGCTAGGATCATAAGTGAAAATTTAGAGTTGCAACTTAGAACAGTTCAAAACCAAAGGCAATTCTACATGGGATCCTATCTGTTTTACTTAATTGCTAGATTGTATGAGAGTCCGGGACTTAGGGCCTTAGGAGAGATTGGTAATGGGCCGGGGCAATATTTGGTGCATGAATGCTATCCGTAGCTTCATTTGCACAATAACAAGGATTACAAGATGTTTTGCGATGCATTTGCCATGAAGACAGTAAGGGTATTACAAGGGGCGCCTGCTAAGAGACTTTCATCGGAAGCAGAAGCAAGGATTAAGAAGTTTGGGAGTTGGTTCATCCAATTCCCGCAATTCACATACATTAGAGTGGCAGGAAGTACAGTTTGTCCCAAGAGGCTTCCAAGATACCCGCCCGACAAGGTAGTTTTGATGGAATTGGCTAGGCAGCTTGAGCACTATGATAGAGTAATGAGGAATGAGGGGAAAACAGGCGTTTCCTTCTCAATTATAATTGGCAATGATAGTTGCCCAAATCGGGCCACCTTTGAGGCTGCGGAAAAGGAATTGGAGTGGTATCATCTAGGATGGTACAGAGCAAGGCAAGGATTCGACCCTGTTGGTCTTATCAAGGCATCTCATGGAAGCGAATTTAAGCATGTTCCCACTATAGAGGACTTTTGGGCCAATGCAAAGGATGATTTTCACGTGAGAAAGCTAGCTTTCTCGAGATTGTCGGTGAACATGATGAGAGATATCAGATGGAGAGGCCTTGATATTCCCGATCAATTGGAGGATGATCGTAGTGTGTTGAGAGAAGACTATGAGACAGTAGTTGGAACAGAGTTGAATCCAGTGGATTGGGACGATCATCAGGATCCTTCCTTGGAGGCAGTCACAAGGACAGTAGATTTGCATACCGAGTCGTGGTATAATGCCAAGTTGAGAAAGCTACAAAGACAAAAGGTTCTCCTTACTTATGAGATGATGAAACCGAAGGAAGGTCTAGTAGAATCAATCGGACAGAAGGGTGAAGGAAGTGGCCGGCAATCGGAGACAGTTAGAAATAGCAAGAAGAGGGCTTTGGAGGTAGAGAAAAGCCATGAACGTTCGGAACCTCCAGCCAAGAGACAGCGGGCAGCGCCGTCAAGGGAGAGTATAACTAAGGCTAGAAGCCAAGAGGTCAATTCGAGTGATAAAGGGGCCGCGATGGAGGTGAGCTCTGATTCGGAATCAAGTGGCTACAGTGAAAGTACGGAGTACTCCCCTCTCTCGGAGAACCAGCAAGGAAATATGGCAGAAACTAGTAGAGAAGAAGATGGGCCGATTGATATTGAAGAGATAAGTCAGGCGTCTAAGGCCGTTGGTGATGCTTTGTTGGTCAAACCGAATCCGGATTTGGGGAGATGCACTGCACCACTATGGTTAAGGCAAATGCTTATGCCGAGAGGCGAGGTGGTAATGGCTCACGCAGTTGATGATATCCAAGGACTAATAGAAAAAGATGATAGCGAGAACCAAAAACAGATGGCAAATACGGTGGCAAGGGTAATCAGAAGTGACAGTGATGGTCACCGAAGGGTTCAGATTGCTATACCAACAGTCAATAAGGCAGCGGATGAGATTGCAGCCCAGGAGTACGAAATAGTAGAACATAATTTGGGAAGAAATACAGATGATATGGAATGTGAGGAGGTTCAGGAAGGCATAGCATCAATCAGAGAAAGATTGAGGAAGGCAAACGAAAGGATAGTAAAGTTGGAGGCCAAAAACAAATATTGGAGAGATTGCCAGCCAATCCAACAGCTGCATCAGGCAACCCTTCCTCAAGACAGCGGGAGCAATTCAGAAGAGGTATCAGCTCAGTTACATGAAGTAAGGGGTTGGATCTATGATACAATCCAAGATGGGCGAAATTTCTTGCCTTCCTTCATCTCAACATTCCAGTCATTGGTGACTGTTAGAAACAAATTCAGATTATTTGAAGAGGAATGGAAGAATTTTCTTCCCATCAAGGATTTGGTTATTCCTAGGCTGCAGGCGTTCATTAGGCTACCAGAGGCATATTTGGAAAGAGCGTGGTTGGTTGATGAGAGAGGATTGAGCATAGTTGAATCTTGGTATGTCGCATTGACTACCAGATTCAGAACACTTGAAGAAATTCATGATGAGATTGCACAACACGGCCCAAGCGTCGACACTTCCATTTCGACCATGATGAGCGACGTTGGGGTGGCGCTTGATTTTGAGGGTATTAAAGAGGAGGATGTCAGTGAGACAGGATTTGGATCGAGATTGGATGAGTTAGGAAAGGCTGCCGTCAAAAGGAAACATCTGAACACCCTTTCCTCACTCAATGCTTTTATTGGGTTTGCAAAGGAATATGAGAAGGATCACGAAAGGATACTACAAGCAGCAAACAGCGTGGCAAAGTCAGCAGAACTCCGAGCGAAGCACACACCTTGTCCTCCTATGGAAGAAGTTAACGAAAGGCTAGCTAAGTTCATTGCCTTAGCTAAAAGAACAAAAGAAAAAGGAAGAATTATATTAGAAGATCATCTTATGTAAGCCCAAGTGGCAACTTTCTCTTTCTTCTAGAATAGGACAAGTGTTTGTTTCTGATTGGCCACCATTTTGGTGCCTTCTCATTGGTTGCCACTTTTGCACTTTTTTCATTGGTCCATTGATGAGGTGGCATCTTCTCATTGGCCGATGGGGTGGCAACCCTAATTAGGGTTTTTGGATCCAATCTGGATCGTCGATCTTGTTTTGATCTCTACCGTCCATTGTATTTTGGACCTCTATATAAGGCCATTGGCTCTCATTTGTAAAGGAGGGGGGTTGGAGAAATTGTTGCGAAAATAATACCAAAGTGCTCTCTTTTTCATTGCATGTTGACTAAGAACATTGGGTGTTATTGCATGTTTTCTACTTCCATATAGTTAAATTTTCTTTTCAAGTTGAAGCAATTTCATTTCAAGTTGTTAGAGTAAGAGTAAAATAAAATGGATAGTTGCATGGTAGCTTTGATAGATGTTTGATAGGGGTCAACACTAGGCCACTAGCATCCTAGCGGCTGGTTGGGAGGCTTTGTGTGGTGATCTAGTTTACTTTCCTTTGAAGCGTTGCATCTATGGAGGTAGGGCCGTTGGCTAGCCTTCATTAGATTCGATCCCCGTCCATCTGCTAACCTTCCATTCTTAGGAGTAGGAGTAGTTGAGTAGCCAAATTTCATGCTTAGAAGAGGTTAGTTAGAGAAGTAAACCAAAACATCGGCATTCTCACCTTCCATCGCCATTCACCCTACATTGCCATCATCGCGCCATCAACATCATCTAGCATTCACACCGAACCACCATCTCCATTTTCTCACCAAGATCCAAATTTTTCTCAAACAAGAAAACGTAAGGCCGCCTACGTGATTACCAGCAAATCACATTGATAAAACTGAGCGAGTATCCAACGGTGTAAGGAACATTGGAGTTATATTCATGTCCCATGAGAGATAACTTTTCAAGAGAGGAATTGTGTATTTGATATTCTGTATCAAGCATCCAATTACTAATATGTTATGTAGTGACACAAAACTCGCATCAACATTATCTGGCGCTAGAAGGAGGGCAAGAAATTTTCCCTTTTGAGAAACTTTCAAGATAAGTATGAAGAAGAATGGTGCTTCCTAGATCAAATCAACCTAGAGCAACTTGGAGAACACTTCAGGATCACCTTGTAGCCAGTTTGGGCTCAATTGCTTGGGAGGAAAGTGAAAACACCAGAGAGTATTTGGACACCATTGAAGTATTGAATCAAGAAGAAAGGAAAGCAAGAGCTATTGAAAGGAGAATTCAAAGGAAGTTGGAACGCCAAAGAGAATTGGAAAGGAAGCTTGAGAGAGAAAGAAAGGCGCAAAGACAAGCTCAAGCTATTATCAAAGAAAACTCGAATTAGAGAATCACTTGAGTCGGGTCTGAACTATATTCAAGCTGGATAGAAAGATTGGATCTTTTTCCCCTGAAAGATTTGAGAGATTGATATCAGATAAGAGACAGAGGATATTGAGAAATACACCACACCAAGAAGAAGACTTACTTGTGTTAGAATCTCCCAAAAGGTCAGGTAGCTGATATCTCAAACTTAGCTAGCTCCTCAAGTGGTCAAACAATCCAAGCTTTGGTTAATTCGCCAGTTCAAGTTCAAGTTCAAGTTCAAGCCAATCAACCAACAATGGCTCAACCACCATGGATTCAAAACAATGCTTCACCCATTTCATTCCAACAGTACCATGATCTACCTAAGAATCCTGAGGTTTTTTGCTCCAAGTTTTTTGTCAATAACCCTGACCGCACAGCAGAAGAGCATATCAAAGTGTTTCAAGAGGCATTATGCAACAGAAGAATTCAAGAAGAAGATGTTGCATGTAGGCTTTTCCCCTATTCATTGAGTGAGGAACCATATTACTGGTTTGTCAATTTGCCAGCATCATCAATAACGGGATGGGTTCAACTCAGGGAAGCCTTTATTGCAAAGTTTGGTATGCCCACCACACCACTGGAGTTACATAGAATGTTTGTGGACATCAGAAGACGTGATAAAGAGTCAATAAGTTCCTTCAATGATCGTTTCCATAAGGCTTACACGAGATTGCAAGCTCCTTACACAATAACAGAGGCGGGTGCATTGGAAGCATACTACAGTGCCTTAGACAGCCAGACGACTATGTTCACAAGGATGGCGAATCCTGCTCCTACAACGCTAACTGAGGCTTACACTAAAGCAATTGAGATTGGGAGGCAATTAGGCCAACAAGGAATAGAACCTCAAGGTGTAAGGTATCCGAACAATCCAGTTCCACAACTTGCTTACCAAGCTCCTACAAATCAATTGGTGGTACACTCGGGACCTCCATTATCTCAAGCACCACCCTCAGTACCAGTTTATCTACAAGGTGCAGGTTCCTCCACGAGGACACAAGAAGAGAAGGATGAGATGAAAGAGTTGATTGACCAAGTCAAGAAGCTATCCACGGAAGTCACCTATTTGAGAAATCAGAACAATCAACTCCAAAGTTCCCATAGAAACAACCAAGGAAGCAATTATCAGAACCAAGGGAATTATTACCAGAATCAAGGTGGAAGTTATCAAGGAGGGTATCAAAGAAACCATCAAGAAGGGGGATACCAAAGAAATTATCAGGATAGAGACTACCAAAGAAACAATCAAGGTGGTGGTTATCAAAGGAACTATCAAAACAACAACTATCAAGGTAACAATCAGTCACAAGACCAAGGATATAGCAATCAGTCTAACCAAAGGAAGACTTGGAACACAGGCCCAAACAATGGAAATGTGGTGTCGCCACTTGATAATCAGGCCTCAGCGGACAGTAGACCGGTAGATAGAATATTTCTAGCTGAGTCCGCTATGTCCAAATATTGCAGATTTCATGAGACTGATTTACATTCGGAGTTAGGATGTGCTGAGTTCAAGAGGGCATCTAACCTGTTTCAAAACATAATAGATGAGTCAAATAGTCAGGAAGATGTGAAGGTCACGGGGTATGAGATTGTTCCATCCCCGGGATATGATCAGTGTTTGACTTTTGAGGAGTTTTCATTCCCGCCAGAATTTGAAGCATATAAAGAGCACCAAGGAAGATTTCCACCCGAATCAGCCAATGGGCCAGTTAGCGAGGTGATAAATCAAAATGAATATAACAATGAGTCGGATTTTTCTTTCCCACCTTTGGAGGATACTGTTCTAGTTCAAGGAACAGGTGGGAATCAAACATTTCAACAACCGGCTAGCAACGCAAGATTTTATCAGAGAAACAACAGGAGGAATGACGGACCCTTCACATCCTCCATTCCCCCGAATAATTTCAATACACCTCTACACCCCAATGCGAGCAATGTACCAAATGCTTCAAGGGATGCCCCTGAATACAGACAGAGTAACCATAGCAGTGGGAATGGACAACAGAATTTTCAACAGGGTACACAAAAGAACAATCAAGATGTTCAAAGATCACAGAATGTCCAGTCGACACAAGAAACAAATAGAGGAAGAACGGGAAACAACACTGTCAATAACGAAGAATTGAAGAAGTTGGGACAAAGTGTGACAGAGGAGATGAGGAAGATCAAGATCAGTCTCCCTTTGTTCGAATTACTGAAGATAGCAGAGGTTAGGGATACGTTCCTTAACAATTTGAAGGATAACAAACCACAAGGATCTCAAACTCAAAGTACAGTAACACATACTCAAGGGAGGTCTCCTCCTAATTCGGTGCATGTAATCCAAGACGCTCTAGGAGCGAATATGACAAATTCATCTCAAGAAATTTCGTATGGTGAGGGGGAGAACCCTACACAAGAGGTTGCATATGGCGACATTAGCAGTTTCAATGGCCAGTTAGGGCCTCAACCAATTTATGTGGCTCAAGGATCGACGCCTATAGAACAACAAACTCAAAAGAGTCAAAATCCGGTGAACAATAAAGAAAAGGTGAAGAAGGAAGAGATTACTCAAACAATAGATTTCGGAGTGAAGCCAAAGCAAGCACATAAGACACCTGTGGTATATTATCAAGGGAAAGAGGAACCAGCCCCATTCTTGTTGTCAGTAAGGATGTTCGGGAAGTTGCTTCACAATTGTTTGATAGATTCAGGAGCATCAAGCAACGTCATGCCTTTGAACATTTGCAGAAGGTTAGGAATCACGCCTTTGGACTCCAACAGAAGAGTTACTCAATTGGATAAAACGGAAGTGCCAGTGGTAGGAGAATTACACAATATACATATGCAGTTGGCATCTGATCCGAGGATGGAACACATGGTAGACATTTCAGTAGTGGATGTAGCCGATACCTACGGATTGATCCTAGGGAGAGATTGGGCTAGAAAATTGAATGGATATATGGCTACTGACTTCTCCCACATGTGGCTCCCATGGAAAGGTTTGGCGAATCAAATTAGAATTGATAGCACCCCAAGGTTGAGATTGACAGTGACCGAAAATGGGGAGTCAAACGAAATATTGTTTGTGGAGACAAATATGAGCACCTACAGACCAAAGAAAGTAGAAGTATTGACAATGAATATCATAAGCAAAGGAAGGGATTCCACTGAGATCCTGATTGAGTCAGATCCAGATGCTTCGTCCGATGAGGGTGAAGGCATGTTTGAAAATTTCAAGAATTTCGTGACTAGGACCGTGCAACAAAGAATGGAGTTGGGTAACCGAACACCAGTAAGAGACTTATTATTACCCAATTGGTGCAGAATTCACAATGCATTCCACTCGGAGTTATCTTGCTCTCTGTGTACAGTAGCCTTAGAACAAGTTTAAAAGAGAATACCAGGGGCTCTAAAACGAGAAGATCAACATGGTAAACAGAAGGTTGAGATTCAACAAGTTGAGAAGGTTGAGATTCAACAAGTTGATGAAGCAGAAAGCAACATGATGGGTGAAACAAAGAACCAAATTACGCCACCCAGTGCGGAAATAAAAGAAGATGATGAAATAGACGAGTCGGAGAGTCTCCAAAAGGAGAAGCATCTAGAAAGAAATGGAGTATGGACTCTAAGATTCGATGGTTCCAGAACCAAACAAGGAGCTGGAGCCGGATTTGAGTTAGTCAGCCCAACAGGGACAACATATTTAGAGGCACATAGATTGCAATTCTCATGCACTAACAATGTGGCAGAATATGAAGCTTTGATTTTAGGATTGTTATGCGCTATCAAGAAAGGTGCCAAAATACTACATGTTCTTGGGGACTCATATTTGATAATTGAGCAGATAAAACAGAAGTTCGCCTGCTATGACAAGAGATTGAAGAGATATAGAAACAGGGTTTGGGATTTGATAGAGGACTTCAATGCCTTCAATATCAAGTTTAGCTATAGAGCGAACAATCAGGTGGCAAATGCCCTCGCACAGACTGCAAGCTCGCTGGCACCAATTAAGTTGGATGGTTTGAAGAAATTCAGAGTTGAGTTGGCATCGGTTCCATCAGTACCAGAGAATGTCAAGAATTTCCAAGTGTTTGAAGATGATAGACATATCCTCAAATTCTTGACCAATTCAGATGTTTTCACAGCGCAAATCATAGATGGTGAAGTGGATGAAGAAGCAGAGATTGATGCAGAAGGAATTATGAGCTTAAAAGAAAATACTATTCCAAAGGGGATTATTGAGTTAGAAAGGATATTTGACATGGACCAGTTCCACAAAATGCAGTATCAACCCACAGGGGGCGATGAGTGTGAAAAGGTTAATTTGGGGACAGAAGATTGTCCCAAAATAGTTCACATTGGGAAAGTTTGCACACCTAAGGAGAAGGCAGATATATTGAGTTTGATGAAGGAATTCCCAGATGTAATTGCTTGGGGATATGGAGATTTGAAAACATATGATCCTTCTATCATCACACATACAATTCCACTGAAGGAAGGGAGTAAGCCATTCAGGCAG
The DNA here is from genome assembly GCA_028749045.1 of Cupressus sempervirens. Taxonomy (NCBI): domain Eukaryota; kingdom Viridiplantae; phylum Streptophyta; class Pinopsida; order Cupressales; family Cupressaceae; genus Cupressus; species Cupressus sempervirens. Next base: position 403,182,409 of record CM053791.1, on the reverse strand, counting down.
CGGCAGAGGCCAGTCAATCCTTTGTTAGAACCATTGATATATCAAGAAGTTGCTAGATGCGCGGATCATTTTCCCAGTGAGACATTCAACGTGGGTCGCCAATCTTGTCCCAGTAAGGAAGAAGAACGGAGAGATAAGACTATGTGTAGATTTCAGAAATTTGAACAGAGCCTCAGAAAAAGACAATTATCCATTGCCATCACTAGACGAGGTTTTGCAAATTGTAAATGGAGCCCAAATGATGTCATTTATGGATGGATACTCGGGATACAATCAAGTGATAGTCGAAGAAGAAGATAGGTTAAAAACGGCTTTCACCACGAAGTGGGGAACATTTGCATACAGAAGGATGCCTTTTGGCTTGATCAATGCAGGCACAACATTTCAAAGAGCCATGGATTATGCTTTCAAGGACTTAAAAGACAAGTGCATTATAATCTACATGGATGACATAACCGTATTTTCAAAGAACAGAGAAGATCACATTCTGGATTTGAGGAAAGTTTTTAGGAAATGTAGTAGGTATGGAATTTCTCTGAACCCGAAGAAATGTATGTTTGGAGTCACCGAGGGTAAATTGCTAGGACATATAATTTCAGAAAGAGGTATCATGATAGATCCAGAGAGGGTGGAAGCAATTTCCAAACTTGGCATGCTAGGAAGTAAGAAGGAGCTCAAATCGTTCTTTGGAAAGATCAACTTTGTGAGAAAGTTCATATCTGCATTTGCTGAGATCGTGAAGCCAATGAATGACATGTTGAAAAAGGATGCAAAAGTGGATTGGACTCCAGTAGCTAAGAAGGCATTTGAAGAGATAAAACATGCTATCATCAATGCACCAGTTCTAGTGAGTCCAGATTATGAGAGGCCATTCAATATATATTCTTTCGCCTCTGATCATGCATGCGTGGCTATTTTAACACAGAAGAATGAAGAAGATGAAGAGCACCCGATAGCCTTCATGAGTGCACCTTTCAGAGAAGCTGAATTGAATTATCCAAATGTGGAGAAGCAAGCTTATGCCTTGGTGAAGGCAATCAAGAAATTCAGGCACTACATCTTGAGAAGTAAAGTACGTGCAATTGTACCTGATATAGCAGTGAAGACGCTACTGATGCAGAGTGAGCTTGGAGAAAGAAGAGGCAAGTGGGTCGCCACTATCCAAGAATATGACATAGAAATCCTACCAATGAAATTGGTTAGAGGACAACAATTGGCACAGACCATGGCATCAGAGGGGCTTGGACTTGTGCAACAAGTTTATGAATTGGAGGATGTACATCCCGATGAATGGTACCAGGACATAACCAACTATTTGTTAAATCATCGGTGCCCTTCACATTTGAATCCAGTACAGAAGCGAGCATTGAGATTCAAGAGCAGAAGATATATGTTACAAGGAGCAGTATTATACAAGCAAAATCATGAAGGGATATATTTGAGATGTGTCGGAAAGGAAGAAGCCAGATATATTTTGGAACATTTTCATGATAAATGGGGAACAGGACACGGATCAGACTTGGCCACAGCACATTGGATACTAAGAGCAGGATATTATTGGCCAACTTTGTTCAAGGATACTCACGAGCACGTAAAGATTTGTCATCTTTGCCAAACTTCGGCAAAACGACAAAGGAATCCGGCAATGCCTCTGCGGCCAATCATCAAGGTGAGACCTTTCGCGATGTGGGGACTTGACTTCATCGGTCCTATCAATCCACCTTCCTCAGCACAACACAGGTATATTCTAACCGCAACTGACTACTGTACTCGGTGGTCAGAAGCCCAAGCTTTCAAGAATTGCACTGCTGAGATTGTTATCAAATTTTTAGAGGAAAGAATCACTACCAGGTTTGGGTGTCCTTCTGCTTTTGTTTGTGATAATGGTTCTGCTTTCACTTCTTTGAAATTTCATACATGGGCATTTGATCACGGGATTATTTTAAAATTTTCATCAGGTTACTATCCCCAGGGAAATGGCCTAGCAGAATCCACAAACAAGAACCTTTTGACTGTGATTGGAAAACTTTTAGACAGGAACCCAAAAGATTGGCACACACAACTGAGATACACTTTGTGGGCAGATAGAACAAGAGTTAAAGAGTTCATAGGGATCACTCCTTTTCATATGGTTTATGGACAAGACCCTGTATTCCCAATTCAATTGAAAATTCCAACTTTAAGGTTCATACAGGAATACTATGATGAGAACGAAGACAGAGTCCAAGTCAGGTTGACTCAACTGATGCAGTTAGATGAGAAAAGAGACGAAGCCCTGGACCCGACAACAAGTTTGATGGAAAAGAACACTTTGTTGCTTGGAAATTCAAAATTATGATGATTCTTGAAGACAATGATGTGAAATAGTTTGTTGATAAAGAATCCAAGCAACTTGATGTTGATCCTCATAAAACTATCTAGAGTAAAGGAAATAGGAAAGCCATGCAAATCATATTAGATGGAGTGAAAAATGAAATAGTACCTATGCTAATGAAACATCAAACAACATTTAATATAATGAATGCATTACAAAATGCATATGAGGTTAACAATGCAACTAGAACCCTTGCACTAAAAAGACAACTAAATTGTAAACAGATAAAGAAGGAAGAATCTATGAATTCATACTTCGTAAGGGTGGTTAGTCTAAAAGGTGATCTTGCAAGTATAGGGACCAAAATTGAAGACAGAGCTAACACTTATGGCTATGTATGAGTTATCGGATTCATGAGAAACATTCTCACAAGGAGTAAGTGCAAGAAACAATCTTCTATACTTTATTGACTTAAAGGAGATTGCCTTCAAGAAGAATCTAGGAAACTTAAGAAAGGAAGAAAATTGAAAAATTGAAGATGAAGAACTTCATGTTCTCAACCCAAATTCCTATAAAGGTAAGAAGAAGCACTTCAAGAAAAAGAAGGGTAATCAAAGAAATGACAAACCTAAGAAAGACTTATCCAAAATAAAATGCTTCAAATGTGAAAAATTTGGATAGTATAGATCTAATTGCCCTGAGAATACAAAGCAACAAGTAAACTATACATACGTTACTAGGAAAGAAGAAAACTATGATCCTAAGAATCGTGTATTGTATTCTGCACTATCAAATGAAGTATCGAGCAAAACATGGGTAGTTGATAGTGGCTCATCTCAACACATTATAGGATACAAAGAAGTACTAGACCCAATATCAGAAGAAGTTAGTGACGAAGTTATTATAGGTGATAATTCTGCTCATTCAGTAAAAGGAATTGTGAACTGCACCTTGAAACTAAAGTTGGGCATTTCTCTCTATCTCAAAAGAGTACTCTATGTACCAAGAACAAAGAGGAATCTAATCTATATTACAACACTTGAAGATGATGGACATAATGTTGCATTCAGGGATGGTAAAGTAATGACCTGGTCTAAGAACTCCTCATTTAAGAAATCAAAGTTGATTGGTTAAAAAAAGGGATACTTGTATGAATTAAACATAGAACCTATTCAAGGCTTAATTCATGAAGCTGCTAATATAAACGAAATGTGGCATAGAAGGTTAGGACATCTAAACTTCAAAACCTTATTGAATATGGAGAAGATGGTTACTGGTTTACCTAAGATAAATAAAGATTATTCAAGCATATGCAAAGGATGTGCTCTAGGTAAGAACACCAAAAATCCATTTCAAGAGAGGACTAGAAAAACTAACAATGTTTTGGAATTAGTCCACTCAAATTTATGTGGACCTATGTTTATTCCTTCTCTTGGAGGATTTTGGTAGTTCATACCTTTTATAGATGATTTCTCTAGGAAAACATGAATTTACTTCTTAAAATATAAAGAATCAGAAGAAATCCTTAAGAGATTTAAAGAATTCAAAACTTTAATTGAAAACCTATCAAGGCATAAAATTAAAACTCTTAGGATTGATAATGAAGGGGAATATACTTCAGATTTGTTTAAAGAGTTTTGTAAAGAAGTAGGAATTAAGAGGGAGTATATTGTTCCTTATAACCCATAGCAAAACGGGGTAGCAGAAAGGAAGAATACAACAATTATAGAAGTAGCAAGAGCTATGATATTTGAACAAAATTTAGAATATTATCTTTAGGCAGAAGCCTCTTGTACTGCTGCCTATATTTAAAACAAAAGTCCTCAGTCCCACCTTAGAGATAAAACTCCTGAAGAAGTCTTTTCTAAGGTTAAACCTAATATAAGCCATCTTAGGATATTTGGGTGCCCAGTATAGATACATGTTTCAAAAGAAAAGAGAACTAAGTTAGAACCCTCCAGAAGAAAATGTATTTTTATCAGGTATAGTGAAATATCTTAAGTACATAGAATTTTCATACTTGGTTCGAAAAATATTGAACTTAGTAGGGATGTAATATTTGAAGAAGATTTAGCATTCAAAAGAGCCCTTAGTTCTAAAGATCCCACACATTTACCTAGTTTTGAAGAAAATCATGAATCTGAGATTTTGAGGAGAACATTGAAGAAATTGAAGATGAAATTCAAAATCTTAATCTTGAGGAAACTCAAAATTATAAGAAAAGATCACTTTGGGCTATTAAGACTGTAGAGGAAGCACAAGACTTCGCTGTGCCACCTGGAACCTTCAGAGAAAGCAAAAGACCCAAAAGATTTTCTAGTTATGCAACAAACATGAGTGATCTATTTAAATCAAAACCAACCAATGTTTCAAATGCTAGTAAACATACAACTTGGAAAGATGTTATGACAGAAGAATACCAATCCATTATTAAGAATGATGTTTTTGAAATTGTTCCAAGGCTAGAAGGAAAATTTGTTGTTTCTTCTAAGTGGATATTTAAAATCAAGCATGTTGTTGATGGTAGCATTGAAAAATATAAAGCCAGATTTGTAGCTAGGGTATTCTCTTAGAAAGATGGAATTGATTATGAAGAAACCTTTGCTCCAATTGCCAGATACACCTTTGTACAAGTAGTCCTAGATATTGCAACACCAAAGGGATGGAAAGTGCATCAAATGGATGTAAAAACATTTCTGAATGGAAAGATTACAAAAGAGGTATATTTGGAACAACCAAAAGGATTCAAAATTGATAACCCTAAAGTCTTTGTTTGCTGGCGCAAGAAAGTTATGTATGCGCTTAAACAGGCTCCAAGGGTATGATATGAAAGAATTGATAAGTATTTCTCCAGTTTAGGATTCTCCAAGAATGAAGCTGATCCAAATATCTATTATAGAAAAGGATAAAGATGATATGATAATTTTGATACTATATGTTAATGATTTACTAATAACGGGAGATGATCATCTTATAGATCAATGCAAGAAAGATCTAATCAGAGAATTTAAAATGAAACATTTACGACTCCTTAATTACTTCCTAGGATTGGAAGTATGGCAGAATTCTGATAGCATCATACTTAATCAAGGAAAGTATACATTAGAGATCTTGAAGAGATTTGGAATGTGGAATTGCAAACCTATGTCTTCTCCAATGGAGACTAATCTACACAAACTTAAGGAAGTAGCTGCAAAATCACCCTTCATAGATTTTAATCTTTAGAGACAAATGATTGGGTCTTATGTACCTGGTAAATACAAAACTTGATATATGCTATGCTGTTAATGCCTTAAGTTAGTTCATGTGTGAGCCAAAGGAGATTCACCTAGTTGCAGTCAAAGACATTATAAGATACTTACAAGGCACCCTTAACCTTGGGCTCAAATATGAGAAAGTTGATTTGGACTTACATGGATTCACAGACTCAGATTGGGGTGGAAGTGTTAATGATAGGAAAAGCATTTTGGGATGTTTCAGTTTAGGCTCAACAATGATATCATGGATATGTAGAAAGCATTCATTAGTAGCACAAAAGCTGAATAGATTGCAACAACAATGGCCTCTCGGGAAGCAGTTTGGCTTAGAAAGTTACTTGTGGGATTATTTGGTCAACCCATGAATCCCATGATTATTCACTGTGACAATCAGAGTTCCATCAAGCTTTCTATGAATCCAGTTTTTCATGACAAGTCCAAGCATATTGAAATTCCTTACCATTATGTAAGAGATATGGTAGGTAGGAATACTGTAAAATTAGAATACATTTGCACTGCAGAACAAACAACAGATATTCTTACCAAACCTCTCTCTGAAGTGAAGATAGATCACTTCAGGAAAAGATTTGGTATGGTTGAATTATGTTACCTTTGTATTTCTTAATTATTAATAAAATAATTTTGTGTTAAAATTATTATTGTCAGGCTATTGATTGTTATGGGCTTCACCATTTGTATTCATTATCTAAGACGTGACGATCTCTGAGATAATAAACACTTTCATAAAAGACATTATGAAAGATGACGATCTCTTAGATAATGTGTTGAACAGTAGAGAATTACTGTCATATCTGAATGAGTTCAAGATCGTATTGTGATGTAGACATTTCTATGCTTGTGAGTCACAACTTGGATAAATGAAGAATTTAATTATTCTCCGGATTTTTAAAATATGTAATGGCACTTGGAGAATGCGTTTTTGTCTTGAAACATGATTTTAAAATAACTAATGGCACTTCTAAAGTGTGTTTTGCATGAAAAGATCAATAACATGCATTTTAAAACATATAATGGCACTTGGAGAATGTGTTTTGCATATGTTTCATGCATTTGCAAATGATGAACCTGAATTTGCAGAAAGAAGGGCAAACAACTTCACATTTTTCCTCTCCAAGAACATGTTTTTCACTAAAAATGAGCCCCATGATGTGGCTTGAAAATCCCCAAGAAGAGGGCCATTTTTGTATCTCCTCGCATTACAAAGCCCTAGGGGTTGAATCTCATGCAAAAAATGGTTCATTTCATGGCATTTTTTACCCACGTTTTTGTGAATAATGCCTAGATTTGGGGCAGTTTTGATCACTTTTTGGCTCAAATAGAAATTGTTTTGAGGTTTCAATCCATATATACTATTGAAGAACAAATTTTTGCTAAGTTGCCGATTTGGGTTCGGGGATAGATTTGGGTTCATGGGTTCGGGCAAAAAAAAGATTTCCCATTTGGTTTCGTGGGTGAGTTCGTGAGTGTATATATGTATATATATGCGAAAAAAGAGAGAAACATGCATAGTTATAAAACTAACTTACAAAGTTATTTCATAGTATGAATATATCATTGTTACTTGGTCATTGATCAACGCCAAATGTCAGAGATAAACATTAAATACTCGCTCATTAATCAATGTTAATATTGTAAAGAAAATCATACATTGACATTATTAAAAAAATGATATTTTAATGTAATTTGAAACACTTTTATGGCCCACAGTCCCAATCAAGGACTTTGCCCAGGCCCAGATCCAGACCCAAGCATGAATCCGAACCCAGACGAATCTAGATCCAAACCCAAGCTCTAGGGTCCGAACCCGGTAACTAAGAATTTTCGCTTTTAGATGTCAAAAAAGCTTCATTTCATGCCTTTTATGAATCACATTTTTGCTAAAAACGCCTAGAAAATTGGTTTTTTAATCCACTTTTTTGTCTTTTGGAGTCATAATTATGCATTTGGGTCCATGTATATTTATTTGGGGAAGACAATTTTGCATTCCTAAATATAAAATGACTCAAATAGATGCATTCTTTTTGCCATGTTTTTGCAAAAACGACAAAATTTTGCATGAAAAGGGCATGTTTTTGTTAAAAATAATTTAAAAATGGCATTTCCAGCCCATACATTTGGATCAATAGAGGTTGATTTTGAGTTTTAATGCATGCTATTGCCTTTGGAGACCATGTTTTTGGCATTCTCATATCAAATTCAATCCTTCATTGCTCATTAGTATTTGTTGAATGCAAATATGGAAGAAGTCAAATTATTGTTTGAGAATCCGGTATGGAGGAGAATTGGTCTTCAAAAGTTTATGATTCTTGCTATTTTGACTCTTTGATCTCCAAGTAGGTGGACATTATCAAATTTACTCATTAAGTCATGCTTATCTTGCTATTTTCATGCATATTATGGTTTGTTATTGCACATTTATCCAACTGTATGCTATATGGAGTGCAAATTCTCTTTGAATAGGATGAAAAGATTCATTTTTAAGTGTTTGGAATTTCCTGAAATTCCACTTTCGAATTTGCACATGAAAACAACTTGCTTGTTGACATGTTTTAGTCTCAAACCAAAAGTATGTGTTTGTTTTGTGCTTGTTTTCGTTGTTTGGTTGCTTGTTTTTTCATTTTTCTTCTTTTGGAAGAAATGGCAAGTTCTTTCCCAAGAATTTGAGCATGTTTCATTTCACTCCACCTTTCACCATTGTCATGCAAGTGCATCATTTCATTCTACCTCCATCATTACATATCATAACCCTTCGCATCTCACTCTTGATAGGCGATTACATGTATTTCCATCCATCATCCGCACATACATGTAATCTCATTCTCCATTCCCACTTTCACACATTTCACTCTCCACACCCTTTCGCATGTCATGACTACATGTAAATTCCTTTACATGTAATCACATCTTGAGAACACATTTTTGACTTAAAGTTACTTTTAAGGAGTCAAAAAATGTCATGTGCACGCATTCCCATGTACTTGGACTTCACCTTTCCTTAGAGATATCTATAAGAGCTCACTTTGCCTCATTTTCTCATCATCACAAGGACATTGCATCCATTCCTTTCATATGCAATTACACTTCTACATGCAATTACATGTAATCTCATTCTCCATCTGTGGTTACATGTAATCTCATCCTTTTTCCTTGTACATTTACATGCTATCCATCTTCCTAAGTCCCATTTTAGCCCTTCACATGTACTTTACATATCACATCCAATTCATTGCATATGTTCCATGAGTATCTAAAGAATACTCCAAATATATAGTTTCTTAGAGATCTTTTTTACAAATATTCTCATGGAGTTAGAATCCATATCTTCCAATGATGGATTCAATCCCATTGAAACTTTTGTGTTGCAGTAAGTCAATATATGCCAGGATTTCTATAAAGAATGAAGACATCCAATAAATAAGACGTGCTTTGATTCTCAAGAAGTAGTAATTCATTTGATATTCATTGTCCCAATAGTTGTTTGAGGACTTGAGTTCATATGGAAATGCACCAAGCAATTTCTTTCAAAAAAAAAAGTTGCAAATACTTGGTGGAAAGTTATTTCGAGTTTACATTTGGACATTATCAAGAAGGTTTTCAAAGTGTCAGAGATTCCAGAATGTGCCAATCTACAAAAGAGAATTAATGACAACTTGAACAAGAAAAAAGCTTGATGACAACAAGATTTCAAATGACAATAGACAATTCATCAAAGAGAGTCAGAGGCTATCAAAAGATGCAACACCATGGTTATCAAGGTGAATGCAGTGGCACAAAATACAAGAACTCTTGATCTTGTGATCATTTGGGAAATCATTGCCAAGTACAAGGCCCTTCAGAACAATCCCTAGGATTGTTTCTTTTCTCTACTGTCTTTCTTCTTTTTATTTCATGTTTGTAATTAAATAGGATGTATTACATGAAAATGTGTAATTACATGTAATACAATTTACATGTGTAATGACATGTAATCCAATAATTTCTCTTGTTAGTTTGACTGGGTCAAAGTTGGTTGAATTGCTCCCACTTTTTCCTCCATCTTTTTTTGAACTCCTTTGCCCTTTGCCTATATAAGGAGAGCCCTGTCATTGTAAAAATCATCTTTTGTTGCATGGAAGAAAGATCTACCAAACTTGTGCAAGGATAGCTTTGATTGTGTAGTACCAATTCGGGGGAAAAGTGAATAAAATAAGCAATTGGATTCAAAGTTTTGACTGGAAGCAATTGTGATAGTGCAAACTAGAAGCTTTGATTGTAATTTGTGCCCATTGTCTTTGATTCATGTTATTATTGTGTGTTCAATAATAAAGCATAGTGAGTTAAGAAGCAATAAGAGCTGAAGCTTTGATCGGGGGTGATTGTGGTAATACATAGACTAGAAGCTTTACTTGTAGCTTGTGTTACGATCTCAAATTCACGAAAAATAGTTAGACTTCCCTACTTTTGGAAGTCTTTGTGCCCTGATGGTCGAGGTTATTCTTATATAATAGGTTAAAATAGGACTTAGAGCCAAATTGGTATGTTTCAGCTAGCTTTTGAGTTAGTGTTGGTTTATCAGTCTCACCGTTTACAACTTTAGATAGAAGTGTAGTTTGAGGTTTCATCTTGCCCATTACTTTTTCCACGGGTAAGTGGATTCTTTCCTGAAAGCTAAGAGGAAAGAATATTGGTAACACCCCTTACAAAATCTCTCAACTTCTTGCTTAACTTGAGTTGATTCAAGGAATGGTGAGAAGGGGAACTTTCCCTTTAAGGTAGGAGAGACATTGTCTCACATGTTGTGGCTGGTCATCCTATTTTGCGGTTGTATTTTACCCAAAACTCTCAGTTGCAACATATTCGCCCAACAAACTTGTCCTAATCTCCTATGCTGATTTACAATGCATAACTTTTGTAAACTCCAAGTCGGCTAGATTGCATAAAATAGCATGTTTTTCTTTGGCATTATTTTCAATTCTTTTCTTTCCCGCTGAATTTGCGAGTGGTGTCATTGGCAATGCATAACCATCTAGCATTGATTGCCAAATGTCAAATCCAATAGCTTTTAGATAAACTTCCATTTTATATTCCAAAATGCATAATTTGTCCTTTAAAAAGTTGGTGTCCTATTTTGAAAACTCACGGCCATTTGTGCTCTTTAGATCTATCTTCAAGCTGTTAGGTTTTAAAGAAGGAACCAAATCTGATACCAATTGAAGAGCACAGTATTATATTGAGAGAGGTGGGGGTTGCGGGGGGGGGGGGCGGGAGCGCAGCGGTTGTGAATCAGTATAATAATAACTTTTATCTACACAATAACTTCAAATACTGAAATAAACAATTATGCACTTGAACACGATGACACCACTTCTTCATAGACACCAAGCTAATGGAAGCACCAATTCCCACTACTAGTCTTTGTGCACATCAACCCACTGTACCCAAACTGTTTTTCCACCTTATCAATGTTGCTTGCTCAATTGATGATGGATACTTTTATTGCACACTTTTCTCTCCTTATCTTCATATAAATTTATTCTCCTCTCATCCCGAAGTCAGCCAATAACACTTTACTCTTCACTCTTCCTTGTATATTTATGAGAATAAATATTTATATATCAGATAAAAATGTGATTATATGAAATCTTTGATCAACACATTTTTTGTGTTATTTGTATATACTTCTCTTGTTTTATAATTCAACACACTTTCTTTTAACTCATGTATATATACACTTATATATAAATCAGATTTATATATGTATATTCCTATTATACCACTTAACTCTTCATTCACTGCTGACTTCTAATATACCTCACACACTTCACCCCTTTTTTCCCAAATGAAGTACTATCTACTTATACCTTTTAATTCCAACTAAAAGTTACATCTCTATAATTATGTCTTTTCATAATTATTAACTTTTTCTTAATAGTAATAACTTTTATCCTTATCGAGCACTCCTTAATGTCATCGATATATGTGCTATGTTTTATCTTTCATAAATCTTAATTTTTTCTTCTATCCTTAAATCAGACTTTCATTTTTGGCAGTATGCATTGGTGAACTCCCGATGGCATATACAGGTCTCCTTAAATACATCGCTGCTTGTTAAATTAATATCTCCTTTCTGGAATGGTGTTCAACTTTGTTGTTTTATTTCCACCATTCATTGTTGCCATATATATTGAATATAAACCTTAATTGCTGCACTTTCCTTAGACATAATTTCTTCATTCCATGCTGTTTTCTCTCCCTTTTTTACTATATCAGGCCGCCATCTATTTGAAGTCAGTATACGATTGTGGCTTTCGTATTGTATGTAATCATCTGCTAGGTATGATAACAGTCGCTGCTCAAATTGATTACTTTATCACCGTATTTCAAAGACCATTCACAGATGATATTCTTGTCTTCAGTGCAGCTCTCCGCACTTGTTCAAGGCTGGCCCAGGATACATCAAACTGTTTTGTTCAACTCGATGGAATACTGCTGATTTGAACATCAAACTGTTCATCAAACTGAGGATACATCAAACTGTTTTGTTCAACTCTTCCTTCAGATGACTGTTTATACTTTCTTTGAAGTTGCTGCATATTGTATTTGCATCAATGTTTTCTCATCAATTAAAACCGCTTAGACATCTCTCACCATTAACATAAATCTTTGTTTCTTTCAACTGTTCTGTCATGATTAGTTCAATTTCTCCTTTTACAAATCACTTAGTCAACTGTCAAACCTTGTCTCTGCTTTCCCTGATTCAATTAACATTGATTTCTTATGTCTTTCACTGCTCATCCACTCACGATAGTCTTAAATATTGATTATAATGATAGTCTTACAGTTTTTGCTATCAATTTGTCTTGAACAATATATCGTTGTTTTTGTTCATATTGTATGCTAACATATCATGACTGCAGTGTGATTTGAACAGCAAATCACTTCTTTGGCATCACTGTTTATCGTTCGCTACACATTTTTTGATGACATAAGTCAATGCATTTTGCTATGTTGATAGTATATGTCTCTATCATGCTGATTGTACCCAAACATTAATCTTTGCCATTTTAACTTCTTTTTCTTAATAACAGTCTCTCGAGTCTATTAGATTTTTATTAATTTAATCATCCACTTCAATATATAAATATATCTTTGTTTGTATATGTGTGCGTGTGTGTGTGTGTATATATATATTTGTATATATATAAATACACATATACATACACACACACACACAGAGATATTGATGCGTCTCCTGGTGATGTCTTTGACTTTGACATCAATGACAATCTTCCATCAACCACTATGTTGGCCCTGGAACCTGCCATAGCACAACTTTCCTAAAATATATGGGGTATAAACTTTAAAGATCTCATCAGAAGTGCTGATGGATGGATTGATTCATTCTTTTAAGTCTAGACGAGCTAGACTTCTGAATCCCCTTGAAACATTGGATTATATTGAGGGAATCACCTTCAATCCGTACTCTTTTGTACTCCTGAGAATGCACAGGTTTAAGGAAACGTTGAGTAGCAAATGCTTCAGCATGGTGATTGGTCTGGATTCCCAGTTAGTTATTGTGTTTTTCGCTCACCATTTGTCATTTTTGTTTCTGTTTCTTTGTATTTGTAAATTTCCCATTCTTCAGGTTTGCAAGGTTAGGCCTTGATCTTTTCTATTGAACTCTTTTCAATGTGAACATTTGTACTTTATTTAAAGAATGTGTGTGTTTGACTTAATTGTGCACAATGACAGGCTTTATTTCTTGTGAATTTATTAATGTGGTGAAAACTGTCAATTAATTTTGTTTGTTAGAAGAATGATTAAATAAGAGTATGTATAAATAGAAAATTTGGTGCTATATCTGTATAAGTTGGTATTTGTTATTTTGTGTTATTGCAGATATCAAATTTTCTGTGACTACATTTTTTTCTGGAAGTTATAATTTTGGTAAGGGTTTTTAATTTTCTAATTAGCTGGCATTTGCGTATAGAACAATAATTTGTATGGGTGTAAAATAATTATAGGTGTCATCATAATATTTTTCCAAAATTTGACAGTGGTGTGATGGTAGGACAATATCTATTTGGGTATTCCTAGTCTCTTTGTTATATTGTTTCTGGGGATGTGTGGATTGGTTGCAGAATGATCTATGCATTCTTATAGAGGCTTCCTTGTAATCTGTTTATAATTGAATTTTCTGTTGATTTATCTGCCCACACTAACCACATATTTTATGTCTGAGATTCAGTGTTTACGTCAATGTAGTATATTTTATTTTATTTTCAACTCTCTTATTAGCTATCTGGTTGCAGCACTTGGATTTTGAACCAATAAAAACTGAAAGACCTGGAGAGCTGATTGCCTACTACAAAATAGCAAGTATGGATGTTGTTCAGTTTATCTCCAGAGCTGACTAGCATATCTTATTTCTTTATTGATAGTTATTCACATGTTCTTCAGATCATTATAAATGGGCACTCAATAAACTTTTCAGTGAACATAATTTTGGACGGGTGATTATCTTAGAAGGTGCGGCTACTATCTGAAGTTGAAATAGGATTCACATTTAACTTCAATATTTTAACTTACTTTTGTCTGTATGTGGTTCTAATTTATTATACTGAGTCACTATGCTTTTTGGATGGCAGATGACATGGAGATTTCTCCTGACTTCTTTGAGTATTTTGAAGTTGCGGCATCATTGCTTGAAAAAGACAAGTATGTTGTTAAATGAAAAGTGAAGATGGCTATGATGCATTTATATTCAGTTTCCAACATAGAGAATTATGTTTTCTTTCCTTGATATTTATGTTTCTCTGTGGGATTTTACATTATTTGTTTTGGGTAAAAGCACCCTCATGGCAGTTTCATCTTGGAACGACAATGGGCAAAAGCAGTTCGTTCAAGATCCTGGTGAGCATTGCGATATTGACATGTATTTTATTTCAGTATGAAATGTTAATATACACAGAAGATTATATAGTGATCACTTGACACTGGCTTGTAGAAACACTTTATCGTTCAGACTTCTTCCCTGGATTGGGATGGATGCTTACCAAGCAGTTATGGGATGAGCTGGCTCCAAAATGGCCAAAAGCATATCCTTTTCTTTTCTGTTTGTTTGTAGATCATTGTCTTGTACATCACTGAAATATTTCTGTTTGATTCATTACTCCTTTGTATACTTAATGTAATTAAACTTATTGGGATGATTGGATAAGATTAAAGGAAGTACGTAAGGGTCGACAATTTATTCGTCCAGAAGTGTGCAGAACATATAATTTTGGTGAACATGTAAGTGCGCTTCTAATTTCTTTTACAGAGATGATTTCCAGCTGCCTCTTTAAACTAGAATTTACTTGTAACGTGATGAACTCTTATTGGATTCCACTCTCCATAAGTGTTTGGAAAGGTTGGCCTTTTTGTTGATTGATTTATTTTCTAGTAGTTGAATATTTGTGGCAGCTTTGATTTTGATTAACAAATGTCTTCTATCAACATGTTTCTATTTAGGTACAAATTTGAACAATACTTTGTACATCAGATCTAAACATTGTTTTGATTGGCAAGGGGCCAAGGCCCAATATGGGAAAGTATATTGGACAATTTCATTTCAATTTTTCCTATCCTCTGAAAATTCACCAGTAACTTCTCTGATCAAAACCATCTATCCTTCATATGGAGATACACACAAATTAAGTAATAACTATATCGTTTTTATTTAAATCTGAATGCAGCAGTTTTGATCTTCCTACCGATCTTAACAGTCCTGAACCTTAATTCTCCTCATCTTACCAAGCTTTTACTTCCTTTGAATACATTTGAAAAAGGTAGGGACAATAGTGCTTAAAGTTATTTAAAATAAATAAATATAAACAAAGATTACAATCTATACTAGATAAGCTTTCAGAGTCCAATGGCCTTGCGTCTGATACTTGTTAGGAATTGAGGACTGTTGTTGGCACTTGAATGAGTTTCTGAGATGTATTATGACTAGTTTCGTCATTGATGATGACATATGTTTGTACACTCATGACAGACACAAATTCTGTATATCGTAGGGTGATTATCAGTTCAGTGAGTTTAGTTGGTGACCATATTATATATATGGGATTACATGTGTGCAGTAGAATGAATAAAGACGTCAGATACTGCCTCTAGGAAATGAAGCCAAGACAGAGGGTAAAGACGTCCACTAAGGATCCAAACAAACATAAAAAGAGAGATAGGATTTACAAATAGACGAGCATTACCTCGTACACATGGCCTGGAAACATTATGAAAGATGCCAAATCTTTATCCATGATGACATAAGAACCTAATCTACATAGAGCCAGAAGGAAAAAAATCTGCTAAAGGAATTATCAACCAAATACAAACAAGAGCAATCTGGAGTGCACGAATACAGAGATACAAAGATATCAAGAATGAGAGAACTTGAATAACATCAAAAAGGACTTGACGTAGAAATGAAAGATGCCAAAGACACATATAATAGAGAAGAGATCAAGCATGCAGAAAGAAACAGATGATGAGATCACTATCGCTGCTACAAATCTCAACAGACCCACAATTCTTGCTGTTGAACCTGGCTCTGATACCATGTTAAAGTATAGCCCAAAAATTAAGATAAACAACAATATGAAAAGTAGAAAAGTAGCACAAAAATGCAGGACGACTTTATCCTAGGAAAACCCTGCAACCATAGGGAAAAGCCCAACCACACCAGAAAATATACTTTTATTTACAAAAAAGAATTGAGTACAATGCTTTCACTTGATATATGGTTGTATACAAAGTAATCACACATATATAAAGAATTGAGAGACTCTTAACATCACGCACGAGGGTCTCTTCAATTTTCAAATTATAAGACTCGTCATATTTCCAAACGCATGCCTCTTCACATGACGCATGTCTCAAATATTATGATAAATATATTCTTCAGCTGAAGATGACCGTAACGGTCATATTTCTATTTCATAAAAAGATCTCTATTGCAGCTACAATCTTCAACATGATTATCTCTTGTAATATATCGTGGCTTCGTCAAAGGTAAAGAGTCCTCTCATACGATACCATCAGAGATTAATACCCTCTGCATTGAGTGTCCATCATGGTTTGTCTCATGAATGTGAATAGAGCATTTGTACTAATATTCAGGAAAGCTCATGCCTGTGTTAATTGATACCATTGTTGACATGTTTAACACTATGCCTCCTTTAAGTTGATAGGTTACCATACCCATGTGGGTATTATCAAATGCTTCAAATATAATTTGGAGCACCAACAAATTACATTTGTGAAGACCAGACACTTATGTGTATGATTATTGTTTTTAAATTATGTCAAAGATATATATTTGTTGATATACAAGACGCTGTTACCTGAGATGATTGATCTGCGTAGTAAGTCATATTAGTTTAGGGGTGTTTTACCATGACTTGTGAACAAATCCCTATCTTTAGGTAAAATTCATTATAATAGTAATCTTGGATTCAGGGACATGTCATCTAAGTGTCGTTTATTTTGAAGTGTCCTGGCCTCTGTTGATGTAAGATTGCCGCAAATGTAATAGCTCTGCTGTAACTAATGTGTTTTCCAGGTACAGATCTGAAAGTAAATATATAATGGTAGAAGAGACATGTCCCGTGTACGGACATGGCATGGGACTTGTCTCTATGTTGATCAATAACATTAATTAATAACTATTTCATGTCAATAACATTACACAGTCTGTGTGTGTATATATATATATATATATATATATATATATATATATATGTATGTATGTATGTATGTATGTATGTATATAAATACTTGGTATATATATAGATATATATAAAATTATTGGTAATAATGTTTAATTGGTAAACATAATCTCTTGATCAAACTAGTCCGATTGAAGCTACAACATTAACACTTCCTCTTAGGGAGGATTCTTTGTAAGATGAGCACACTATACTCTCGAGTAATGAGAGAGATATCATCTCAATATTATATTTTGAATTAATGAGAACAACATTATTTAGATGCTACCTTACGGTATCATCATGTATGATTAAACCAGAAATATCAACCATTTGATAGTCATCATACTTATATTTTCTTTGGTATGTGCATTGGCATCAAGTCTCGTGATGCCTACCAAGGAAAATATCTGCACATGGTGTCTCCAATACTACGTCTCATAGTATACTCCATGCAATATCTTAGTACGATAACTTCAAGAATTATCTATGATATATGTACTATCATAATCTCCACAAATATCAACCGAATGATATCCATTAGGATAGTAGGTTAAACTATTGTTACAATCATCACTTTACAATAGTAACCATAATCAAAACATCAATGACAAATTGTCGCATCTCATGATGTTTACATAGAATCATGTAGTAACTCATATGATATCCACCATGAACCATATCGTAGGGTGAATCCACCATGGATATTCCTAGAGGGCAGAGAAAGGGCTTTAACCTCAAACTTCTCTCTGATAGAGAAGAAAGCATTACAAGGAATTTCACCTTGAACTCCCTCACAAGGAACTTATTAAGTAGATATTTGTCTATCCAAGATTGCTTTTGATAAACTGTCAAACTCCCTCTAAATTTGATATCAATCGTCTGACCTCCTAGCAATAAGTTGTTTCATGCTCTTTGATTCAACAAGTATGCATCTATTTAGAAATGTCATAGTCTAGATATTCGCATAAAGGTCTTCCAACCTACATACATGGAACTTCATCTCATGAATCATATTCCTTTGAATTCTATAGTCTTCTGAGATCTAGAGAATCCATTTCGACATGGTCTACTCCCTCTGAACAAATATGACCAAGATCTCAAAGGTCAACTGAAGTGTATCCTCTAGCTGCTCCCTCTATTATGAAAGTGTATCTTGATTCATAGTAACATGAGTGAAAGTACTAAATTGTGGATTTATCTTTAGGCTTAGCATCTCTAGACAGTAAAGATAATGTTGTTCCCTTTTGAAGATTCAAGTACATGCTCCTAACTTCTTCATCCAAAGTTTCCTCTAATGAAACGTTAGGCTCCCTCTTGTTAAAGATAAGATAAGATAAATATATTAATGTCCAACAAAAGACCACCAAAAGGTCTATGGGACTGAAAGATTACAGCAAGAAATTTGTCAACAACAGGACCACCAAACGGTGTTTGAAAAAAACCAGCAACAAAAACAAGAAGATGAATAAAGAAACAGAGAGTGGCAGCAACAATGACTAGGAGTCCTTTCTAGGCAAAAAGAAGTCAGCCACCGAAGGAGACGATTGTGGATGTGCAAAACCTCTAGTCTACTTCTGTGGTCTCATGGAAGATTGTGTCCAAGGTCCGACAGATCTGGACTGATCACATGATATGGTAGAGCTAGATGACCTCTTCACACCAAGTATACTCATAATCTCAATCATAGAAAATATCTTGCTCCAATAGCCTCACTTTATCTAGCATGATCAACATATGACTAATGAATCCTAGATCCAAAACTACTTTGAAGCTAATTCATAATAGTGAGTTGTACACAGTATTTTGGTAGCATACCTAATGTACCGTTCTTCTTTTCTTGCAAGAACATCCTTATAAAAGATTAAGGCAAATAGCTCTTATAGTAGATACATATAGAAGTACAATAAAAAGAGGTTGACCACCAAAAATAAATAAGGGTAATACTCAAGAAATAGTAATTAGGAAATACTTATCTCATTATTTGGGAACAAATGCCCAACGACATCCTTCATTATGTGAGTCCTTTCTACATGTATGTGGGAGTCTGACTTGGAGCTTCTTCTAGCATCTTAACTCAATGCTATGCAAATTGTAGCTGGCATTTGTAATGATATGAAATGCACACCACTTTACTCACTGAGAATCCCTAAATAAATGAGTGGTGCAATCTTAAAGATGCCCCTACAATTCCTTATTATCCTCCGACTCTTGTCAACATTCAATTTATGCTAAGAGAAGATGGTGATTCTTATGGTACCAATAGACAATATCTGAATAGATGTATTCCTTTGCTTGTCCAGTAAAATATTCTTTATATTCAGGTCTCTATGTGCAACTCCATGTTTATTTAATAACGATGTTCCTTTCACAATAACAATAGCAATAAGAGGCACATCCTGCAAGTGATCCTCTTGTTTCAATGAATTGCTTCATGGAGAATTCCTCCATTCATTTTACTATCGTCATTTGATTGTATACCATCACTGCAGAATTATAGTCCTTGACTGCTCAGTTGAAGTCAGTTGCTCCCTCCACATCTATATTTAATGGCAATGATCCTTCTTGAAAGAATTCTCTCTCTCTTCACTATTAACAACTTTATTTATTCTCTTTGATGTGCATATAATTGTTTTGTGCATTAAGCAAAGTCTTCCTGATATTTGTCAATTCTGAGGAAAGAATATATCATCCCCCTTGATGCAAACTTCAAATTGATACCTCGTCTCATAGTGAATTCATTGACTATTTTGATATAATCAGCTTCCATGGGTAATATCAGGGACCATTCATGGAGTCTCAAGATTGAAGACCTGGGAACCTCCAGACTCAATATGAGACTGAATTTTTTTGGCTTTTGGTCTTTGGTATGACACTTGTTGTCTTCTTTGCAATAGTGATCAAGATACTTTATATGAATCACTGAAAGTATAAGTAGGAGTAGTGATCATATCAGATACCCTTCATAAACTTCTGTGTCAACAAAATTAGGAAAGTATGAGTAAATCTCATTGCAATCCTCTTTTTATTCTGAACACCGTATTATTGATGATACAATTTCATTGTAGCCACTGCACCAATCAGTTTTCTTAGTACACCTTTAATCCTTTCTATTGGCAATGTAACTCTTTTCTATGCAATGTATGTCTCACAATTGTCAAATGAATGAAGCATAATATATAAACACCCAATTTTGAGGAAGTTGTGATCTAGTTATAACTGACTGGAAACTGCTTGACTTCCATTGACTTCTATTTATCCTTGCTTAAGGTTATTACACACATCTCTGCAGTCAACATGGATAGACGACTACCAAATTATTCAAATCCCTTTAAAATTCCTTTATTAGCTATGGCTAGTAGAAGGGCCTTGATTTCAGAGAAACATTTTCCTGCTCTGAAAATTTAGTAGAAGGGCCTTGACTCAGAGAAACATGTTACTTCAAAGTATGTATATTTCTATTCAATTCAATTGATGTTTTATATTATCATCAACTTTGAAATAACATAGTTGCCGACAAATCCCTTTCCATCACTGGTGTAAGTCATGGAATTGTGACAGTTGCTTCCCGTCATCCAAATCCACACTGAAGTGTTGACCGCAACATCTAACTTCTGGGCAACCAATTCAGTCTTACTCAATAGGTTAATTCAAAATATTTCCTCACTGCTCTGCAGTTGTAATTCCATCTTATATACAGAGGCCCTTGTTCATAGTATTGCTTTCCACTGGAACACAAATATTGTGTGGAAAACCTGCAGTATGTCTCTCTTTCAATTTCTGTCAAAATGGATCCCGTGCATGTGTCCATTCTTCAGTTGATACATCCTTTGTGCATATGGTCTCTTAGAAAGAGATGAAAGTCTTCAATTATGAGGGGATCGTTGTCCTTAATGAATATTTTCTCTCTACTTGATAATATTGTTGTTTTAGGAATATGAATCATTGCACACAATTTCTTTACCAATTTTTCATTTAATACCATCTCTTATAAGGTAATTAGTGGTATGATTTATCCTTGGTAATTGGCTCTATAATATGCAGGTCTGTGTCTTGTTTCTATGGTTACATCCCGTGATTCCAGTGTCTGTGCTTAGCTTTTATCAAACCAATTTGAATTAAGAATGTTTTGTCGTGTGGGATGGCAAGCCTTTCAAGTGCATCGCTTCAACTCCAAAACTTTGTCGAAATTCCATTTTTACATCTAAGTTTTAATACCTTTGAGGTGACTTATCTGTATTCATTTTACTCCAGGGAAGACAAAAGTGGTATTTCAGGCTTCCATATTCGTTTTGAAGCTTTTTATTATGCGTGCCTGGTAATAGATTCCATTCTAGCAATCCACAATAAATCATTTGTGATGATACTATATGATTCCTTTTATTCCCCGTAATTAGTATTCCTATTATTTATAAATCTGTTTTCATTGTGCTGATCCTACTCCTGGGTGTTACAGATGGATCACGAAGACCATAGGACTATATTCGATGAATTATTAATCATAATAGTCTTCCTCCTTGACACTTGACAACTTCAAATATCCTATCATATCAAACTTCGCAATTTCCCTTATTTTGGAAACTTCACAGGCTAGTACTGAACCTGCTCTGATATCATGTTGATGTAGCTGTATTAACAGTGCTGTAACTTATGTGTTTTCCAAGTGCAGATCTGAAAGTATATATATAAGGGTAGAAGAGACATGTCCCATGTTGATCAATAACATTGAATAATATTGATTAGATGTCAATAACATTACACAATATTTATGTGTGTGTGTGTGTATACACACACTGTATGACTCTCTAATAATTATTAGTTATTTGTAATAATGTTTAATTGGTAAACAAAATCTCTTGATCAGACTAATCCGACTAAAGCTACAACCTTAACAGCCTCTGTCCACTTTGTCTAATACTCGAAGCCTGCCACTATGTACTTGGACCATCATGTAACACTTACCTTCAAAGGTCCTGTAACGTTATAAAAAGCTGATCCAATGATTAGACCATCAAGTTATATATTAACTAGGGAAAGAGAAGGAAAGGTCCTCAAATTTAACCCTTTGGGGAACCCAAATCTGATTAGCATAGCCCAATATGGATGGAGGGGTTCTATTGCATAATTCAAATCCTTTCAGGGGATTCAATCCAAAAGTCTCTCTTTCTTCTCCCTTTATGTTTGTTTCTTGATTAATGTTAATTGATTGAAGTGTGATGGATGAAATGCAAGTAAAGTAGGAGCATATATAATGATAAACAAGTGAAAGATCTAATCTAATATATCAAAGTAAGTGTTATGAAATGACAGAGAGGAAGGTATACTCACTTTGAGGACTAGTACAGGACACAAGATCAGATCTGAAAATGAGCTATCAAACTACATAAGAAACTAGAACAAAGATGGAACTGAAACCTGGAACATGGAATCTGCCAAGCGTGAACATCCAGTGGTCTTAGGAATAGGTCAACTTGGGGTATAGGTCAAGGTCGGTGTATACCTCATAGGCTTGAAGCTTGAATTTGTAATGTCCGAAACTTTGATTACCATACTGATCTGATTGTGCGGATCGCACAGATCTTATCTTGCATGAAATGCCTTATGAAGGCCTATATATAAATTGCTCCTTGTCTAGGCATGATCGGTGTCTCCTTTGATATGATTGTGTTTAACTTAGCTAATCTTAGTTAAGTTTGATTACAGACCAATACCTCCTTTGAGTGCCGATTATGAGAATTTTATGGGCCAACCTAGATAGGGTCATGTCCCTTCAAGGGACTTGCCCTTTGGTTGACATATTTACATAGGGTGTGGTTGTAGTTGAAGGACACACAAATAACAATAGTCTGCTCCTTGAACAATACTGCCCTAGATGAATACTTGCTGAGATAAAACATTTTCAGAATTATATTTATCACTTCACTCAAGTCTGGTTATTGAAGATCATCTAGTGCAAGCATCATAGAAGAAGGTATTATTAAACTTTGATTTATAGCAGAACTTGCAGAAACTTTACATGATATCAGAGCTCTGGTAGTCGAACCTAGGCTCTGCGAATTAAATGATCAGACTTTAATATCTAGCAACATTCTTCTATCTTCAATGGCAAGCACAATCAGACCCAAGGAGAGATTTGATGGGAAAGAACACTTCATTGCTTGAAAATTCAGAATTATGATGATTCTTTAAGACAATGATGTGAAACAGTTTGTTGATTCAGCATCCAAGCAATCAAATGTTGAACCTAATAAAACTATCTGGAGTAAAGGAAACAGGAAAGCCATGCAAATCATATTAAATGGAGTGAAAAATGGAATAGTACCTATGCTAATGAAACATCAAACAACATTTAATATGATGAATGCATTATTAAATGCATATGAAGTTAACAATGCGACTAGAACCCTTGCACTAAAAAGGCAACTAAATCATATACAAAGAAAGAAGGAAGAATCTATGAATTCTTACTTTCTAAGGGTTGCTAGTCTAAGAGATGAACTTACAAGTATAGGGGTCATAATTGAAGACAAGGAACTAACACTTATGGCTATAGACGGGCTACCGGATTCATGGGAAACATTTGCACAAGGAGTAAGTGCTAGAGACAATCTTCCTGACTTCAATAGACTCAAGGGAGATTGCCTTCAAGAAGAATCTAGAAAATTGAAGAAAGGGGGGAAGTTGAAAACTGAAGGTGAAGAACTTCATGCTCTCAACACAAATTCCTATAAAGGTAAGAAGAAGCACTTCAAGAAGAAGGGTAATCAAAAGAATGACAAACCTAGAAAAAATCTATCCACAATAAAATGCTTCAAATGTGAAAAATTTGAACACTTTAGATCTAGTTGCCATGAGAATATAAAGCAACAAGTAAAATGTACAAACATTACTAGGAAAGAAGATAACTATGATCTCGAGAATCGTGTATTGTATTCTACACTATCAAATGAAGTATCAAGCAAAGCATGGGTGATTGATAGTGGATCATCTTGACACATTACATGATATAAAGAAGCACTTGACTCTATATCAGAAGAAGTTGATGGCAAAGTTACCATCAGTGACAATTCAACTCATTCAGTCAAAGGAATTGGGAATTGCACCTTGAAACTAAAATCAGGTAGTTCTTTACATCTCAAAGGAGTACACTATGTACCAAGAATAAAAAAGAATCTAATCTCTATTACATCACCTGAAGATGATGGACATAATGTTGCATTCATGGACGGTAAAGTAATGACCTGGTCTAAGATCTCTTCATTTAAGAAATCAAAGGTGATTGGTCAAAGAAAGGGATACTTGTATGAATTAAGTTTAGAACTTAGTCAACCTATTCAAGCCTTAATTCATGAAGTTGCTGATATAAGCGAAATATGGCATAGAAGGTTAGGACATCTAAATTTCAAAACCTTATTGACTATGGAGAAGATGGTTGCTGGTTTACCTAAGTTGAATAAAGATCATTCAAGCATATGCAAAGGATGCGCTCTAGATAAAAACACCAAAAGTCCATTTAATGATAGCACTAGAAAAACTAACAATGTTTTGAAATTAATCCACTTAGATATATGTGGAAGTACGTCTGTTCCTTCTCTTGGAGGATTCTGGTACTATATGCTTTTTATAGATGAGTTCTCTAGGAAAACCTGGAGTTACTTCTTAAAGTGTAAAGAATCATAAGAAATCCTTAAGAGATTTAAAGAATTCAAACCTTAACTAAAAACTTATCAGAACAAAAAATTAAAACTCTTAGGATTGATAATGGAGGGGAATATACTTCAGATTTGTTTAAAGAGTTTTGTAAAGAAGTAGGAATTAAGAGGGAATATACTGTTCCTTATAACCCGCAACAAAACGGGGTAGCAAAAAGGAAGAATAGAACAATTATAGAAGTAGCAAAAGCTATGATATTTGATCAAAATTTAGAATATTATGTTTGGGTAGAAGCCTCTTGTACTGCTATATATATTCAAAATAGAAGTCCTTAACTCCTACCTTAGAGATAAAACTCCTAAAGAAGTCTTTTCTAAGGTTAAACCTAATATAAGCCATCCTAGGATATTTGGATGCCCAGTATATATACATTTTCCAAAGGAAAAGAGAACTTAGTTAGAACCCTTCGAGAGGAAAGGTATTTTTGTCGGGTATAGTGAAACATCAAAGGCATATAAGATTTTCATACCTAGTTAGAAAAACATTGAACTTAGTAGGGATGTAATATTTAAGGAAGATTTAGCATTCAAAAGAGCCCTAAGTTCTAGAGAACCCTCTCCCTTACCCAGTTCTGAAGAGAATATTGAATTTGAATTTCAGAAGGAGAACATTGAAGAAATTGAAGATAAAATTCAAAATCTTAACCTTGAGGAAACTCAAAATCCAAAGCAAAGACCACTTCGAGCCATTAAGGAAGTAGAGAAAGCACAAGAGTCCGCTGCAACATCTAGAACCTTCAGAGAAAGCAAAAGACCCAAAAGATTTTCTAGTAATGCAGGAAACATGAGTGATTAATCTAAATTAGAGCCAACCAATGTTTCAGATGCTATTAAACATACAACTTGCAAGGACGTTATGACAGAAGAATACCAATCCATTATTAAGAGTGATGTTTAGGAAACTGTTCCTAGACCTGAAGGAAAATTCGTTGTTTCTTCTAAGTGGATATTTAAAATCAAGCATGCTACTGACAATAGGATTGAAAAATATAAAGCCAGATTTGTACTAGGGGATTCTCTCAGAAAGCTGGAATTGAGTATGAAGAAACCTTTGCTCTTGTTGCTAGATACACCTCTGTAAGAGCAGTCTTAGCTATTACAACATTGAAGGTATGGAAAGTACATTTGATGGAGTTAAAAACAACATTTCTGAATGGAAAAATTACAGAAGAGGTTTATTTGGAGCAACCTAAAGGATTTGAAACTGATAACCCTAATTTTTTTGTTTGCACGCTCAAGAAAGATCTCTATGGGCTTAAATAGACTCCAAGGTCCTAGTATGGAAGAATTGATAAGTATCTCACTAGCTTAAGATTCTTCAAGAATGAAGCTGATCGAAATCTATATTATAAAATGGATAGAGATGATATGGTAATTTTGATATTTTATGTTGATGATTTACTAATAACAGGTGATGATCATCTTATAGATCAATGCAAGAAATCTAATCAGAGAATTTGAGATGAAAGATTTAGGACTCCTTCATTACTTCCTAGGACTGGAAGTATGGTAGAATTCTGACATCATCACACTTAATCAAGGAAAGTATACATTAGACATCTTGAAGGGATTTGGAATGTGGAACTGCAGGCCTATGTCTTGTCCAATGGAGACTAATCTACATAAACTAAAGGAAGCAACAACATAATCACCTTTCATAGATTTTACTCTTTACTGACAGATGATTGAGTCTCTTATGTACTTGGTAAATACAAGACCTAATATTTGCTATGCTGTTAATGCCTTAGGTCAGTTTATGTGTGAACCAAAAGAGATTCACCTAGTTGTAGTTGACTTGGACTTACATGGATTCACAGACTCGGATTGGGGTGGAAGTGTTAATGATAGACAAAGCACTTTAGGATGCTGTTTTAGTTTAGGATCAGCAACGATATCATGGATATGCAGAAAGTAGTCATCAGTAGTACAGAGTTCCACAAAAGCTGAATACATTGCAACAGCAATGGCCTCTTGGGAAGCAGTTTGTCTTAGGAAGTTACATGTGGGATTATTTGGTCATCCCATGAATCCTACTATTATTCATTGTGATAATCAGAGTTCCAACAAGCTTTTTGTGAATCTAGTTTTCCATGATAGGTCCAAGTATATTGAAATTCCTTACGATTATGTAAGAGATATGGTAGACAAGTTAGAATAGATTTGGACTGCAGATCAAACAACATATATTCTTACCAAATCTTTCTCTCGAGTGAAGATATATCACTTCAGGAAAAGACTTGGTATGGTTCAATTATAAAACATTTGTTTTCTTTAAATTATTAATAGAATAAATTTTATTGTTAGGCGATTGACTGTTATGGGCTTTACCATTTGTATTCATTATTTAAGAGGTGACAATCTTTGAGATAATTAACACTTGTATAAAAGAGTTTATGAGAGATAACAATATCTTAGATAATGTGTTGAACATTTGAGAACTACTATCAGATCTAGATGAGTTTAAGATCATTATTTTGATGTAGATATTTCTCTGTTTATGAGTCACAATTTGGATAAATGAAGAATACAATTATTCTTGCAATTTTATCTTGTTTTCTGGTAGATCTTAGACTCAGGATCATGTTGTGATATAGGATTACTAGTACCTATGAGTCACAATTTGGATAAATGAAGAATTTAATCATTCTTCGGATTTTATCCTGTATATTGTATGCTTTGAAATATTGTTATCACTAGTATCAATGATAAGTCATATCACAAGTATGGTAATATTACATAGTATAATGTGTTCAAAGATACCGCATGCTTAGAAGATTCAAATAGAAATAGAGTATCAATCTATGCTTATTCATCATAATTGATGATGCTAGATATATTATCTCTCAGTATGGTTATCAAGTTAAGAGGGAGTGTTAAATCTGTAACTTTGATTACCATACTGATCTGATTGTGCAGATCAGACAGATCTTATCCTGCATGAAATGGCTTATGAAGGCCTATATATAAATTGCTCCTTGTCTAGGCATGATCGACGTTCCTTTGAGATGATTGTGTTTAAGTATTAACTTAACTAATCTTAGTTAAGTTTGATTACAAATCAATACCTCCTTTGAGCGCCGATTATGAGAATGCAATTGTGGGCTGACCTAGATAGGGTCATGTCCGCTCAAGGGACTTGCCCTTTGGTTGGTGTATTTATATAGGGTGTGGTTGTAGTTAAAGGACACACAAATAACAATAGTCTGTTCCTTGAACAATACTGCCCTAGACAAATACTTGCTGAGATAAAACATTTCAAAAATTACATTTATCACTTCACTCAAGTCTGGTTATTGAAGATCATCTACAACAAGTATCAGAGAAGAAGGTATTATTAAAGTCTAATTTATAGCAGAACTTGCAGAAACTTTACACAATGGAGATTGTAACACAAGATCTGCCAATTTTGATTTTGAAAATTTGTAAGTTTGTTCCTACACACAAGAAAAATGGAATTTGTTGGGGGGAAAATGGGCTTACCTTGGTCAAGCCTCCATTTAGGAATTAACCTTGAAATAAGATGAATAAATTATGTAACACAAGGAAAATGTTAGTAGTCACCTTGCTTCTCAAACCCTTATGGATGGATTCAGATGTGTTATTCACCAATTTGTATGAATGCTTGTATGTAGAATGTAGGATGTCTTCACAAATGCAATGAATATACAATCGTCAAATTATAGGCCATAGATGTAAATTAGGCTCGATATGCTTGAAGATGAATGGATGTACAATGATGGTATACTTAGATCTCCTTGTATGATGTTAAACTCATCTATCTCCTATGAAGAAAGAAGCTAGATCTATGGAAGGAAATGTGTGCTTAATTGAATGGATGGATTTCTATAATGAATCCTTGATTGCCTTACTTGAACTCCTTGAATGCACCTTAGACTTGATAACTTGGTTACAAATTGATGGATGGAATGCACAATTGAGAGAGATCTCTTGCTTGATGTTGGTGGATTGAGTGTGGATGGGGTCTTACAATTGATTAGGTATGATCAGATGAAGAAAGAAGGCCTCCTTTTATGGCGATTTTGGGCTCCAAAATCAATAAGGGCGACTACAGTAGGCGAGAAAAAGTTAAAAACAACAGAATGAGCTTTGAAATCCTGTTAGTTGCAACCTCGAGTATAGTTTGACCTCGACCTATATCGTTGTAGATCAACTTATGGGACATATACCCTATAAATCCCACGTAACATAAAAAACTTAGAGATCTCGAGTGTGTAAACAATTCAAGGAAAAATAAGGGGAAATGCAAAGAATCAAGCATAAATGCATCCATGTTTTAGGAGATCACTAAA
Organism: Cupressus sempervirens; assembly: GCA_028749045.1. Classification (NCBI taxonomy): domain Eukaryota; kingdom Viridiplantae; phylum Streptophyta; class Pinopsida; order Cupressales; family Cupressaceae; genus Cupressus; species Cupressus sempervirens. The sequence goes on along the minus strand of CM053791.1, from coordinate 403,153,066 downwards.
ATGGGGCCTAATAAGTCCTGAAGCTTCCAAATTAATGTGTACTAACTTTTCGGACTATACAATTAGCCCCTACTTTAGCGGTAGTATGAGACAAACTCATAGTCATGGTAAAGTAGATCAAATGCATGAGATGGACTTACCAAAGTTAAGGAGACAAGAAAATTTCAAGCACCCAAGTGACTTGAGTCCTCATCAAACCCAAAACTATGACAAGAGAGACATCACTTAACAAAGAGAGAAGGGATAGGGCTTGATTATCTAGGCCCAATAAGCACACGTCTTACTATAAATCACACAAAAAGGCAATGCTTTTAAAGATGGAATTGAAAGTCTAACATGGTTCGATTGTTGTGCTAGTCAATCCATCAAGGATTTTCCCTTAAGGATTGTGTGTCCAAAAAGGGAATTTGACTAAGATGATCAATTCTTAAGGACTTTTGTGTACATAAGAGATCGAAAGTTGCAAATACAGGGATCAATCCTTATGGATTTTTGTATTCATAAGGTATTGAAATATAATGTACCAAAAAAAATTGTGTGTGTGTGTGTGCAAAATCTGAGCGAAGTGTATGCCTCATGTTAAAGCTATTGCAAGCACCTTACTGGGAGCAATGGTTTTAACAGAGCATATATGCATCCTCTAAAGATGTTTCCACCATGAAATGCCCTCAAGAAAGGACAAATCAAGGGAAGTGTGCACGGCATAAAGAGAGTACAAGAGGGATCAACTAACTTTGGAGTTTGTGTGATCAAATGATAATATGTAAAATATTATGTCTCAATAAAATATTGTCATTCCTCGAAGGTAGTAGAACTATAAAACAAGGGAAGAAAGACACGCAAGAGTTACAAAGAAGAGGCTTTTTGAGCCAACATCATGAAGATCAGAAAGAATATAGAACTACTATTTTGTGTCATTCCAAGTAGACAATCACAAAGGCACAATTTACAAACACTGTCACATGTGCCACATACCATAGAGGATACAAATAGAAGAATGATTACAATATTTTGCGATTCCTTTATGATCTTGCACAAACAGGGCAACATGGGTCATTTAAAGAAATCTAAACAAAACATATAACAAGAAACACATCATGGGGGAAGTGCATTACTATAGGCAAGCACCAAGATCCATCGTACAAGAGAAGCTAATCAAATGTATTTCTTGTCCTCCCCATCTTGGTTTGTAGTGTTTGGGAAGATGGACAACTTGCAAGAGGAGCAACATCCACGGAGGGAACAATAGCCAGTGCCAAACAAGGACCATGCTATGAAGATAAGCCATTGTGTTTGTTACTAGGAGTGAGTGATAATTGTTGTGAAAACATTATTGGTAAATCATGATCAATATCAATAGTCTCATACATATGATTGGAATCACTAGCATGGATATCATTGTTAGTATTAATAACGTCATCAACAATATATTCTTCATTTAGATTAATAGAATCTAAGATATGGGTAGTATCATCATGGTTCATTTTAAGTTTGTCAATATTTACTTTGTCCATAGGTTCATTCATGGGTTGGTTAAAGGAAAGTGAAGCATGAGGTGTATCATGTAAAAAAATGGTTTGAGAAGCATGTTCACGATCTCTAGCTCAACATTTGTGACGACAATCATGAACATGGCAGTTATGTTTGGCTTTATTAGATGTGTGAGGTGGGGTAGGATCAATCAACATTTGGTCGTTGTCTTGTTTAGGTGGATAGACAACAGGATTGACACTAGGTTGGGAGATAATAGGAGGATGATTCATGTAGGAAATAGGAGGTGGAGAAGTAGATAAAGGAGGACGAGTGGTATCGTAGAAGACCTTGACTAGGATCATCCTTTGATTTGCTAAGTTCAAATATCTTTCGTATATGATCAAAAGATAATCAAGACGAGTTTGAGGTGATTGAGGTATGAAAGGCCAAAAGAAATCACGTTCAATGGAGTCTCGAGGCCTAAAAGTATGATAAAGACTATGATTAATGGTCTTGATCTTACCATCATGAGGAAATTTAAGACGGATGTGAATCAGAGAAGCTACACCTTGCATAGAGATAAGCCAAGGAGTCCCAACTTTGACTTGAAATTGGTCAGAAGTAGGAATGACAACGAATGTAGCATCCACAATTTTACCAAGAATTTCCATAGGAAAAGACATGGAACCATGGGAAGGATAAAGGAAACCATTGCAAGTTTGAATCAAGACATCAAATTCATCATAATTTTTTTTGCAAGTGTTTACTAAAATGGTGTTCTCCAGTTATTACATTCAACATACAAGTGGGATCAATAAGAATACCATGGGAAGGAATATTAGCAACTCTAGTGACATGGTAAAGAGGACCATCAGATGCCTTAATGTTTCAGTTGGATTAAAGGAAATGCATGGTTGAGGTTGAGGTTGAACATGATCAATTTGATTAACAACATGATTAGCTTTGTCAACTTTGTCATCATAAATAATATTTGTAGAAGAAGATTGCACAATAGTATTGGTTGAATGAGATGACATAGTATTAATTTATATTTACAAATTCTGATTGGGAAGTGCAACTGATTTGTTTCGATGATTAATATTAGCATCAATAGACATAGCATTGGAACTAATGAGGTTGGATCGTGCTTTTCAAAGACAAGCATTTTTCAATATCATGACCAACATGACAGTGATATTGACAAAAGGCCTTAGGATCAAAGGATTGAGGAAGAGGTTTGGTTGGGTCAATTATTTTAATAGGAGGAAGTTTAATCATGTTTGCATTCATTAACTTTCATCATCACATAATGTAGAGATTGAAAAAGTGGAGTAAAATTACAAGGTCTAAAAATAGTGGAAAAGGGAGCCAAACCTTAGGATGCTGCTGCCACTTGTTGATCTATATTGTTGGATGATTTTTTGATCTTACTATAATTGTTAGGTTTATGAAACTTGTTGGAGTTGGATGTGGCATCACTCTTATGAATAGGCACAAGAGCCATTGGAGTGTTTCTCTCAAATTGACTCACTTGTAGTTGATAATGATGAAGCACTGCACACAATTGTGAGAAGGAAGAAAACTCAATAACTATCTTATGCCCTTTTGTAAATTAGAAACAAATATACGTTGTATATCAACATCAGGTACACGATAAGAAATTTGAGTATGCAAATGCTTAAATCAACCAATGAAATCCCTAACTTTTTCTTTAACACCTTGTTTACAATGCATTAAACTAGTTAAAGAAATTTGAGGACCAATATTGTCTCAAAAATAAAAGCATTAGCAAATATTTGGAAGGAATCAATTGAATAAGGGGGCAAAGAACAATGCCATTGCAAAGCTTTGTCTTGAAAAGTCGTAGTGAACAACTTAGTTATGAACCTATAGTCATAAGCAAAATCATGACACGGGGTTTGAAAGGTTTTAACATGGGTTGTTGGATCATCCTTACCACTCTTAAGTCTCAAGACATGGAATCTCAATATATTTAGGAATAACGACTTGAATAATATTGAAGGACAAAGGTCCCACAATATCACATGTAGGAATACTGAATCTGGATTGAGTTAAGGAAGCAAGTTGTTGTAAGGAAGAGATAGTTTGATCTAGGCTATTAATTGTGGAATCGGTGCAAGAAACCATAGGAGAAATTTTAGAAATATTATGTAAGTTGTTTAATGTGGAAGGAATATGGGAAGAAGCACAAATCAAATTAGGAGCATTAGTGGAAGGAATATTTAAATAATATAAGGCAATAGTATTATATGAAGGCATTGATGAAGGTAATGAAACACGTCGAATACTCATGGGATGTGAAGGAATTGTAGGATTAGGGAGACTCAAATGTGTTGGATTAGAAGGTTGAATTGAGGTAGTTATGGGCAGTGGAGCATAAGTGGAGATACTAGGGATGAAAGTAGAGATAGGCAAAAGAGTTTTCAGCATATGTAGTGGATGGAGAATAGGCTAATTCTTGAGGACATTCAAAATTATGTTTGACATTAGAGTCAATAAGGTGGAAAATACTATGCAAAAGGTGAAGACCATGTTCGTCATTACAAATGAGCTTCCTTAAGGCTTCTAAAGAAGAAATAGTCTTAAGATTATGATTCTTTTGAGCTAACCAATGTTCAAATTTTCAAAATCTTGAGTGAGTTTGTTAAGTTGAGTGGGAGGAACTCTTATATCTTCATCTTCATCATTTGAAGAATGAGAAGAGTTGTTCTTCATGAGAGGATTTGGGTCATGAGGGACCATGTTGGTTTCATCGAGATTCTTACGAAAGAAGGGGGGTTTGGGACCAAAAGAACCACGAGCCAACGACTTCTAACTAGAATGCTATAAGTTGAAGTCAAATTAATAAAGCTCATACAAAAAGGATTGCAAAGAAAGGATGGTGTGATGCAAGATGGAATGAACTATCAATGTAGAAAAGATGTAATAATGGATCTAAATGCATACAAAGTAGATCTAGATGCGAAAAAAAATGCTCTAGGAAGATGATATAACCACAATACATCTAAACTACTACATCAAAAGAAGAAATGGCATAAGTTTGAGTTTACCAAAATATAAGTGAGCCTATACATTCACTATAATGCATCATACTACCACATCAAAAGAAGAAATGTCATAAGTCATGTTCACCAAAATGTAACATATAATGTGGTGATCCAATGTGATAAGACCACTGAGTTGTACATACATAAGGGAAAGAGAAGGAAATACACTCAAATGTAACCGTTCGAGGGACTCTAATTTGACTACCACAACCCAATATTGTTGTAGGGTGCTAATGCAAAATTCAAATCCTTTTAGGTGTTTCAATCCAAATTCCATCTTTCATTTCCCTTTATGTTTGTTTGTTGATTAATGTTCATTGATTGATTGATTAAGTGTGATGGATGAAATGCAAGTAAAGTAGGAGCGCATTTAACTATAAACAAGTGAAAGATAATTTGATATATCAATGTAAGTGCTATGAAACAACAAAGAAGAAAGTATACTCACCTTGAGGGCTAGTACACAAGATCAGATTTGACAATGAACTATCAAACTGTAGCAGTAACTGAAACAAAGTTGGAACTGAAACCTGGAAGATAGAATCTACCTAGTGTGAAAATCTGGCGGTATTAAAAACAGGTCAATCTATACTAGATTAGCCTGAAACTTGAATTTTTGATGTCCAAGGGAAACTATAACTCAAGATCTTTCAATTCCGATCTAGAAAATCCAAATATCTGCGAATTTGTTCCTATGTGAGAAAAAAAGAATTTGTTGGGGGAAAGGGGCTTGCCTTGGTCAAGCCCCCATTTATGAATCAACCTTGAAATGATATATATAAAGCATGTAAAGAAAGCAATGTTAGTATTCACCTCACTTGTCAAACCCTCATACATGGATTCAAGTCTGTTATCCACAAATATGTATGAATGCTTGTATGTATGTATCAATGTGGAATGTATGATTTCTTTAGAAATGCAATAGATCTACAACTGCCAAATCATACACCATGGATGTAAATATGCTTGAACAAGTATGAGAGTGCAATGATGTTGTATGTAGATCTCTCTTGATGACCAATTCCTCTATCTCCTATGAAGAAAGAAGCTAGATTTATGGAAGGAAATGTGTGCTTAATTGAATGGATGGATGCCTTCAATGAATCCTTGCTTGTCATGCTCGAACTCCTTGAATGCATCATGGACTTGATAGCTCGCTTGCAAATGGATGGATTGAATGCATAGTTGAGGGATATTACTTGCTTGATGTTGGTGGACTGAGTGTGGATGTTGTCTTGCAATTGATGGGATATGATTAAATGAAGGAAGAAGACCTCCTTTAATAGCAATTTCAAGCTCTAAAATCGAGAGGGTTGACTGCATTGGGTGGAAAAATATGAAAAACGTTGAAATAGGCCCTCAAATCCCACAAGTTGCAATCATAGGTATTGGTTGACTTGTTGAGCCTATAGCTAAGAAAGCCCACATAATGGGAAAATCTCAAAGATATTGAGTGTGTAAATGATTTGGGGAAAAATTGAGCAACCATACATGCATCCATGTTTTAGGAGATCACTATAATGGGGCCTAATATGTCCTTGAGCTTCAAAGTTAGCACTTGGGTGCTAACTTTTGATGACCTCCTAGGGCTATGAAGGAAACAATGGCATGAAGTTTAGTTTTGATGGCTTGCCTACCCTTTGGCAATTGTGCCCTGCTACTTGCCCTTTGTGAGACTCCAAGACACTTAGGATTTTCTCCTCCACACACCTGCACAACACATGGTTAGGTCCCATCTTGTACAACTTGCTAATGAGTTGGAATATTTTACTTTTCAATGTGAGCTTTCTCCTTTTACTTGGTGGCATCTCTTGGAAGAACATGGAAGTGGATAGGTTTTGACCAATATGGTTGTACCAAGAAGGTAGGACATCTATCTAGAACAAGTGAGCATCCGAGAATTCTTTGTTCACCTCATTGACAAGTTCTCTTGACTTTATATTGGATAATTGGTCAGTAATCACATGGCTCTTCCTATGGTGTAAGATGATTTCGAACATGAATTTGTGGATTAGGAGCAACCACCGACTTACCCTTCCTTGTATGATGGGTTTGTTTACCAAGTACATCAATGCTTCGTGATTTGTGTAGAATGGAAAGGGTGTAACAAGGAGTTAGTGTCAAATTTTTTGGATAGTACACACCATCCTCAATGCCTCTCTTTCACTCGTACTATAATTTGTTTCAGTTGTACTGTAATTCGTTTTAGTTGTTGACAACAATATGCTCGCAAAGTATATTGGATGGTCCAACCCTCATGTGCCAGCTCGTGCCTGGGTGTTACCAATAGCATAATTCAAGGCATCTACATGTACATGAAATTCCTTGTCCTAGTCTAGATATGCTAAAATAGGTGTACTTCCTAGTCTGGACTTGAGTTCTTTGAATGCTTCTTCTTATTTAATCCCCTAGGTGAATGGTTTGTCTTTCCTTGGCAACTTGTCCAATAAAAATGAGATCTCCACAAACCCATTGATGAACCACCGATAATAATTGACATGCCTCAAAAAGGACTTCACCCCCATCACATCTACTATGTTTTCTATCTTGACAATAAACTTCACTTTATCAAGGTCGATCTTTAGTCTTTTGTATACTATATGCCGAAGTAGCTTACCCTATGGCACCATGAACTGACACTTCTTTGGGTTAGGTGCTAGTCTAGCCCTCTGACATCGTTCCATACACTCCCACAACATTGTGAGGTGGGTTTCCTTCTCACTGTATATTGACCAATACCCAAGAAGGCTTTGAAATGTCAGACCGACATCTTGTCAAAAATATGGAGTGTAATTCTTTGGAAGAAGGCAAGAGCGTTGTACAGTCCGTAGGGCATCATGTTGTGTGCATACACCTCATCTTCCATGATGAATGTAGTCTCTACTTTTTCCTCTGCAATACTAATCTAGTTGTAGTAGGAAAACCCATCCATGAATGAGAACATCTCATGCCCTGCGACCTCTTCGAACATGTTGCCAATGAACATGATGGGGAAGGGACCTTTGATTGTGATGACATTTAGACATTTGAAGTCTACACAAATTCAGATTTGGTTGGCTTCCTTTGTTAAAGAGATCACAATGGGTGACACCAAGTCACTTGTTTTCACTTTGAATAGGATTTGTGCATCTAGCATTTTCTTGATTTCTTCCAAGACTTTCACCCGGTGGTTCTTATTCATGCATTATAGTCTCTTCAATATGCAATGTGCACCTAGTACCAAGGGAATTCAATGGACACAACTATGGGGGGATATCCTTCAAATCCTTATATGTCTATGCGAACAAATCCTTGCACTCCAAGAATATTTTGAATGTTGTTGTCTTTAGTATAGGGTCCCAATCATCCTTGATGAGGATTACCTTCAGGTCATCCTCTTTCCCCAAGTTCACCTTTTCTATGGCTGGGTCTTCATATTTTGCCACCTTGTCCCTGTCAAACTGATGGGCGGTGGTAACATCCTCCCTTGCCATGCCTTCGATGTATTTCTCGTACTCCAAGGTGTTAGTGTTAGGATAAAGGTGTCTCAACCTTTGAGTCCAAACATGATATTGTATTTATTTATTTGTTTTAACCCACTTTAGAAGTCCTAAAGTTAAGGAGCTAGTGTGTAATATCCCCTTGTCCCAATAGAATATACAAATAAAATAATAAAATAAAATAAAATTTGATAAATAAATAATAGTATTAAAATAATAATTATAATAATGATAAGAAAATAAGATAAAGTGATAAAAATATTATATATTAACACAAGAATATTATTTATTAAAATAATAATATTATAATAAACAAATAAGGTTATAATATATCAATAAGCATACAAAAAAATTAATATATCAATTGTTGGATGCATATACGCTGAAGTAGAAAACATGGAATGAACTTGCCAACGTCAACTCCTCTCCCGAGTTCACACAATTAAACTAGACCGATCAGTACAAACCCGCAGAAGTGGTGAATGGAACCTATCAAACACAAAGAGGGCAACGATGAGTGTCCAGTGTTGAATCAATATATAAAACAGCAACAGCAAACATGATCTCATCGCTTTGTGTCTGAAATTCGATTCAGATATAATACAGTGCCAGTTATTATTAGAAGTCCATATCGTGAACCTTGGCAGAGAATACAAACATATCGTGCTTTAAATAGATTACTGAAGACGGACATTCAAAACAATGGAGGCACACTCTCAATCGCTTAGAGGATGCTTGAAAGGCTCATAAGATGCATGGGCATTCCAAGTGTAGGATAAATAAGACTAAAAAAGGGAAGCACTACAAGGGTAAAAATAATGTGCGTAATACTATTGAAGAACCAGATCCAAAAAAGAAACAAGCAATCCTTTATCTTTGTCAGAGGCTCGATGGGAGGTTAAAAATGCAAATATGAAAAGACCCCTTCCAGAATACTTGACTCTATTTATCTTCCAGAATACTTGACTCTATTTATTGATTGGCAGATTATTCTAATTAATTAACCGCTGTTGACAAAATAAATTATATAATTTTGAAATTTATGTTTACTAAAATAGGATTATCTGCTCTTTTGAAAAGATGTGATGGTTGAGGAAATGCCTCTACATTTGCCTTTCCTCAATCGGTTTATATGATATATAATTGAGAGGGTGAACATAGGAAAAGGGAAGGAAGGATTTCTTTGGCTACAGATTGGAAATTTCAGGCCAGTTGGATTTAATTATCACCCGAAGCAAGTAAATATAAATCAGTCTTCCTCAAATCTGCAATAGCCATTATCATGACAGTCTAATCATAAGTTGATTTACAATCACATGGTATCATAGAAAGGTTTGGTCTTAGGGATCTTTCTGATATTGAGTTGTCAAGAAATGGAGGAAAAAGCCTGAATTAGAAGTTACAATCATCAAACACACAGTAACAGTTTGAGCCATATTCAAATACAGCGAACACCACAGCACTTATGTGACCGCATTGAAGTCAAAGAGGAGCCCTGGAACTTTCTATATTCATTTTTAGCAATTTCAGATTAGAAACGTAGACACAGATACAAGACAACCAAGGAACTTCATAAGATATTGCAGAGATCAGAGGATACGTTCTTTAAGCAGCAACCTGATTGCTATTGATAATTATTAAACAATATTACAGCACCTTCATTATTGCTGAACAGAGGAAGCTATCAATACCATCTTGTATATTTAATCAATCATCTGAGATATAGAAATGATTTCTATCTTTCATACTAACCATGAATTCAGGAAGCATATATCTAAGGATTGCATTGCAAGTCATACAGTGAGAGCCACTCTTATCAAATATCTTGAAGTAAAGTTGCCAGTTCTAAATATCTTATGTAGAGTACATATTAAAATCATAGCAAGCAAAGAATTTGAGGAAATTGTTTCCAAATCCTTGAAATACTTTATAGGGGACGTTACATAGTGTCACAAGTTGCTATGTTGAATCTATGTAATGATTATGGAAGATTCTAGTTTGGTGGGAGAGTCATGGAGAGTAAAGGTTCTACAATTTATATTTATGGTGGAGTTCAATGTTGACAAGTGGTGTGAAGTACGTGTTGCATGTTGACTGCTATGGTTAAGTATGCTTTGTTGTAGCAGAAGTTTCGATGTGCAATGTGTCATTGGTTGAGCATGTTGACACCAAATACCCATTTGGTATTAGAGATGGTTTTGGAAACCATGGGCTCTTTCCACTTGTTTTGAGCTATATAAATATGTAGCCACTTAGTGTATTTTGTGTGGTTAGGTTGGATATCTTCTAAGGAGCATTTATGTGTCAGATATTCTCTAGAATTCTCTGCTGATGTAGTATCTCTTGTTAAACATTGGCTGAAGGATTGTATTGTAATTGTTCTTGTTGCTGATAATACAATTGAGTCTAGCTTTTGGAGGGTGGGTTTTTCCTGAAAGGATTTTCACACGCATATTTGGTGTTGTGAGTTTATTTGCTTCAATCTGATTTCATATGTGTTTATCTAGTTTGCAATTACTTAAGGGTTTGTAAGAAATTTCAGCATCATCTCTTTTGTTAGATTTAGCATTTAGAAGGGTCATTCCACACTTTGGCTTCCTTTCAATTAGTATAAGAGCTTGGGCAACTTTGTTATTGTTGTTGTGTAGATGGGTTTTTTGTGCTGATCTAGTTTCAGTGGGAGTTTTGCAGAGTTTTTTCTCATAATCTTCTTGTAGGTTAGATATAGAAAAGCACATCCAGTAGAGTAGAGATGGATATATTTAATTGCAGCAATTTTGAGTTGTGGAAATTTAAAATGGAGGACATGCTTTGTAGATAGAGATCTGTGGGTTGTTATTTCTTCAACAAAACCTTAAGCTACATTGCAGGATGGTTGGGATAGGATGGATTGAAAAGCCAAGTGTTTGATAAGACTTTGTTTGGCCGATTCAACGCTCCTGAATTTCCATGAAGAGAAGACTCCTAATGATCTTGAGAAGAAGCTTGCTGATATTTATCAGGAGAAATCCCTGGTAAATAAGTTATTGAAGCAATTCTTTTTCAGGATTCGATTGTGTGTGTTTATTTAGCATCGACGTTTTGAATGACACTCAATGATCCATCATTAGAATAAGTGAGAAGGATGGAAAGATATGCAGATTAGACAAACAAAGAGAATAATAAAAAAGGCAAGGAGAGAGAATGGCTTACACCATAAGATAGAGTAAAAATAAGATGAATTAAAAAACCAAATAAAAAAAACCCAAATGTCTAAACATCTCCAAAGAAGAAACACGAGACTAAATAAGAACAAATAGACACAAAACAAAAAATAATAAAAACACAAAAAAATAAAAGACCCAAACAAGGTACAAAATAAAAGCAAAATTGTATATATAAAGATGTAAATAGATCACCCACATATATGCAAACTTAATAATAATAGTGTGTTCTATAAAGTATATAGTACATTAAAACAATAATAGGAATAGTTAATATAAATTAATGAGAACTAATGACAAATATATAATAAGATAAAAAAGTCATATATATATATATATATATAGGAAAATGAAGCAAATAAAGGCAAGAAAGCAAAATAAAAAGATACACAAAAAAGTAGAAATAAACTAAAAAATCTAAAAAATCAATAATATATAATTTAATGAAAGGGAATGCATAAACTAGAAGAAAATAAAGTGCTCAATGACATAAATGTAAAGCTATTTGCATCTATAAGAACTAAAAAGTAATAGCACACACAAAAAATAAAGTTCTTATATATAAAATAATTATATATACCTAAAAACAAGCTATATAGTACTTTGTAAACATTAGGTAATATGAGGAAAAATAAAATGGAAGATACCTAAAAACAAAACAAAATAAAAAGTATACATAATATAGACCACCCACATATGTAAGTTCTATATATATATATATATGTATGTATGTATGTGCACTAGAAGGTATCTAGAATATGAAATATATAACACAGAGAAGACTAATATATAAGAAACGAGAAAACTAATAAGAACTATATAATATAATAAAATAGACCATGGATCACCCAAAAGGGAAAAAATAAAAGAGTAAATGAATACAAAGATCACCCACAAGAGTATGTACTATAATATGTACACTAGTGCACTACTCTAAAAAGAAAAGTAAATATGCAATATGTTGTGGAAATCTGGTATAGTTAAATAAGTTACCCTAAGAAATAAGTTGTAGTTATCCTTTGGTTTTGGGCTTCTTTTTGATGACTACAAACTGCTAGTTATTTTGCAGTCTCATAGTCTCTCTTGTGTAGTGTTGTTTCTTGTTTTGTTTGCTTCTTTTTTTCTCGGACATTGTTTGGTGGTCTTGCTGCCTTCTGGCTTCTTTTTGTATCTTCAGTCCCTTAGGCCTGTTTGTGGTCTCTTGTTGGACATTAATAGTTTATCTTATCTCTGACGATGGAAGGAGGAGGTTTTGTTGCTGATCACTTGATTGCATTTAATATGCTAGTTGCTCAATTGAATTTTGTTGGTGATAAGATTGATGATTAAGATACATGCATGCTTTTGTTATGTTCTTTGGTGGACTCATGGGTTTACCTTGTTATGGCCATTTGAAGCACAACCACCACTTTCAAATTGGAGGATGTGGTTGTTTCATAGTTATCTAAAGAGGTGCAAAGAAAATCTTATGAGATGGCTACGGAGGCTTTAGTTGCTCGTGGCTGAACAATGGAGAAAGGAGAGAAGGACAAGGGTAAATACAAGTCTCCTAGGAGATCTAAATCTGCTCGTAAAATTTCCAAGGGAAAATGTTGGAACTGTGACAAATTTGGTCATCTTAAAAAATAGTGCGAGGAGAAGAAAAAGAAAGTTAAAAAGGATTTCTTTGATTCTGACTTCAAAAAATCTGCTCAAGATGATGAAGATGCTTTTGTCAGAGCCTTGGCAACACATGCATCAGAAGACGTGTGGTTAATAGATTTAGGTGCTTCTTTCCACATGACATCTCAGAGAGATTGCTTTTCAAAGTATGAAGAGTTTGATGGTAGGAAGGTGTATCTGTGTGATAACTCTTGCCTGAATATTGTTGGCTGTGGTAGAGTCAAGATTAGATTCCCTGATAGTAGAGTGAAGGGGATTGATGGTGTGCTAGATATCCCTGGTTTGGCACAAAACCTACTTTGAGTGAGCAAGCTTGGTGATGTGGGTGTGTAGGTTGTTATCTCAAGTGGTGTATGCAAAATGACAAGAGGCTCTATGGTGCTTGCTAAGGGTGTTGTATTGGCACCTTGTATAGGTTGGATGATGCACAATTCAGTGCGATAGCACTTTTGTTAGATCCAAGAAAAGGGCTTTGGATTCTTCATCCTCACCACTAGATCAAGGAAAGAAGAAGACAGTGGTTTCTACATCTGATGGTTGTTCTTTCTGGGTACCTAGGGGTGCAAATGCTTTGGAGATGAAGCTCCCAACTAAGAAAACAATGTTATGGCACCAAAGGCTTGGTCACATTGGTAAGAAGGGTTTTAGAGCCCTGTAAAATAAGAGCCTTGGTGATGGGCTTGATGATTGTAATTTGGAGTTTGACTTCTATGAACATTGTGTTTATGGTAAACAACACAATATTTCTTTTTATTCCAATTCTTACAAGTCTTCTGGGGTTTGGATTATATTCTTTCTGATGTGTTTGGTCCAATTAATGTTCCTTTGATATTTAGATCTATGTACTTTGTCTGATTTTCAAATGACTATAATAGAAAGATAATTGTGTATTTCCTCTGAAGTCAATCTTAAGTTTCTAGACAAAAATAAGGAATTTGAGTCCTTGGTTGAAAATTAGACTAGTAGGAAAAATAAGTGCTTGAGGAATGACAATGGCAGTGAGTTTTGTTTAGCAAAATTTGACAAGTTCAGCAAGGATCATGGAATTGAGAGACATAAGACAACTCCATACACCCCACAACGAAATAGAGCTGCAGAGAGGATGAATACAATGTTGATGAAGATGGTGAGGAGTATGTTGAGTGGTGTTGGGCTTGAACAAAAGTTTTGGGCTGAAGTTGTAGCCATTGGATGTTATTTAACTAACAAATCTCCTACTTCAGCACTTGTTGAGAAGACACCCATGGAGGCGTGGTTTGGCAAGAAGCCCTGACTGAAACATCTCAAAGTCTTTGGTTGTGAAACATACGCTCATGTTCCAAGTGAGAAAAGATCAAAATTGGAGAACAAGGCAGTTAAGTGTATCTTCATTTGCTATGGTTATGGTGTGAAATGTTACAAGCTTTGGGATTCATTTGTTAAAAAAGGTTCTTTACAATAGAAGTGTGAGATTTCGTGAGCTGAAACCTTCCACAATTGATTTGTAGTAGAAAAGGAAGAGAAACATAAAAAGGAAGTGGTTCATATTTCTTGTACCCTTAAGGAAGAAGAACTACGACCTTTTGATTGACTTGACAATGAGGAGAGCTCAAGTAGCTCTGAAAGTTCTGAAGAAGAGCAAGAACCTCAACCTCAAACTTTGAGGACGTCTACTCATGATAGGAAGTGACTTGATAGATATAGTTATTCACTTGAAAGGTTTATATATTCTTTGTTGGATTCCAGTTTGTATATTTGCTTTGACTGCTAACACTCATGAGCCTGGGATTGTTAGAGAGGCTATGAATGATGTCGATTCCTAGATGGAAGCCATGAATGAAGAGATGACAACATTGAAGAAGAATGCTATGTGAGATCTGGTGCCTTTTGTTGAAGGATAGAAACCTATTGGATTTAAATGGGTGTTCAAGAAGAAATTAGATTGAGATGGAAGTGTTGTTGGTCACAAAGGGATATTGACAGGTGGAGGGAATTGATTATGGTGAAATATTCTGTCTTGTAGCGAAGCTGACATCCATTCGATTCTTGTTCATGTTGTGCATACTAAAGGTGTTAATTTCTTGCCATCCAGAAGCAACTTATGATTTTGAAGTTGAGCAAATGGATGTGAAAACAATGTAATTTTGAGGAAATTTACGTCATAGCTAGAGAATTTTGTTGAAAAAGGTAAAGAAAACCTTGTTTATAAGTTGAAGAAATCTTTGTATGGTTTGACATAGTCTCCTAGAATGTAGTATTAAAAGTTTGACATGTATGTGTTGTCCTTGGGAATTCAAAGATCTAAGTCTGACCATCGTGTATATTATAAATTTGAAAATGGACACATTCTTATCATAGTCCTGTTTGTGGATGATATGTTGTTTATTGGAGTGGTAAAAGAATGATTGCAAATTTGAAGTCTCAGTTAGCAACACAGTTTGAAATGAAATATCTCGGTGGCTAGATATATTCTTGGGATTGATATTATTAGAGATAGAGCTAGCAAAAAGCTTTGAATAAGCCAGAGGAAGTATGTTAACTCTATGTTGGAGAAATTTAGCATGATTGCTTGTAGGCAGTTAGTTTTTCCAATGTTACAAGGAACAAAGGTTTCTAAGAAGGATTGTCCAAACTTTCCTACTGTGATGGAGGACATGTCTAGAGTACCTTCTGTCATTATTGTTGGAAGCTTGATGTTTGTTATGGTTTGTATGAGGCTAGACATTGCCCAAGCAGTGGGAGTCCTTAGTTAGTGTATGGCTTATCCTGAAAGGGTGCATTGGGATGTAGTTAAGAGAGTGTTAAGGAATTTGAAGAGCACATCTGAGTATTCCTTGTATTTTCATGGTAATCCTACCAGATCTCGACATTCAATTTGTATTCGTGGATATGTTGCAACTCTGATTGTGTAGGTGACTTTTGTAAGGAAACTCAGGTGCCGAAATAGCTTCCTACACTAATCTCTTAAGGAAAGTATTGTGCAAATTCTTTTAAATCCTTACAATTTCAGATTCACTTTCGGTAGAATAACAATATTGCAATCAACTATGAATATAGAAAACAGATAGAGAAATAATAACACATAAACACAAGATATGCCGGTGGGGAAAAACCTTTTGGTAAAACAACCCCACCCCTCCAAAACCTACACAATGTATTATCTGCAACACAAAGGTTACAACACACTTGCAGTGCAAGCTCTTTTAGGACATGGAAGACTTATTCAGTAGCTACCAACAATACACTACTCACTCACCCTCCGCTATCTACAGCCCTCAAAGTGCTTATATAATGTGCTTTCCATTATTAGGGCATCTTCCAACGATAGCTCTTACGCATCATAGGAATCCGTTATAACAGTTTCAGTCATGGTTTCCTTACACAATTAAATCTTCCAAAGATAATTCTTACATGTCATAGGAATCCGTTATAACCGTTTTACTTATGATCTCCTTAGACAATTAAATATTCCAAAGATAGTGTTTACGCGTCATAGGAATCTGTCATAGGGATCCATCATAATTCAAGATGCCAACACATGCAAGTGGAGTGACACATCAACATGCCAACTAGACATGTACACTCACACTTAATTACATTATTTGCAAAAAATACATTTACAAAGAAAATAATAAGAATAGGAATTATCCAAGGTTGAGACACCTTATTCCTAACATTCTCCCACTTGTCGAACACCTTGTAAGAGCAACAATAACATAACAAGAACTAACCGTTATAGGCTGAAAGGCCCATAGACTTCGAATACCATCTGAACTTCTCTGTGCCCATTGGTTTCGTCAATGCATTTGCAACATTCTTTATAGTATCTACCTTCTCCAAATTTACCTTTCCATCTTCCACCATATCTCTCACAAAGTGAAACTGCACATCAATGTGCTTCATTCTGGAATGGAAAGTTGGATTCTTTTCAAGGCAAATAACACTCTAACTGTCACAAAACATAGTAATCTATCTTGCATCAATACCAATATCAGAACACAATCTCCTAACCCAAATGGCTTCCTTACAAGCATGAGTAGCAGTCATGTACTTAGCTTCCGTAGTGGACAAAGCAACCACAAGTTGTCGCTTACTCATCCAACTGATGGCACCACCAAACATAGTGAACACATAAGCATTGGTCGATCTCCTGCTATCAATATCACCTACCCAATCTGAATCGACAAATCCACGAATACAAATTGAATGCAAAGCTCCAGAAAAGTTACCATGATAACAAATGGAGTAATCTGATGTACCCCTCAAATATATGAATACTCACTTAACTGTGTCCCAATGTACACATCCAAGATTAGCCATAAACCAACTCAAAACTCCCATTGCTTGGGCAATGTCTGGTCTAGTACAAATCATAGCATACATAAGATTGCCAATTGCACTAGCATAAGGTACTCTACTCATGTCCTCCACCTCACTAGGAGATTTTGAACAATCATCTATAGATAACTTTGTTCCCATAGAAACAGGAACACACAATGGTCTACAATCAGCCATGTTGAACCTTTCCAATATAGACTGCACATACTTACTCTGACTCAACCAAAGTTTTCTGTTAGACCTATCTGTACTAATTTCCATACCCAAGATGACCTTGCTGCCCTAAGATCTTTCATCTCAAACTGTGCTGACAATTGAGATTTAAAATAAAAAATCATACCCTTACCCTTCCCAAATAGCAACATATCATCAACATATAATACAACAATAAGAAGGCGATCATTTTCAACTCTAAAGTAAACACAATGATCTGTTTTCGATCTTAAAGATCCAATTGACAACACAAAGGCATCAAACTTAAGGTACCACATCCTAGGAGATTGTTTCAAACCATATAGAGACTTCTTTAATTTGCAAACCAAAGATTCTTTATCTTTAACAATGTAGTGCTTAGGCTATGACATATAAATCTCTTCCTCCAAATCAACATGAAGGAAAGTTGTCTTCACATCCATATGTTCTATCTCTAAATCATATGATACAGCAAGAGCTAACAGAAATCTAAGGGATGTCAACTTTGCAACAAGAGAGAATATTTCACCATAATCTATTCCCTCTACCTATGAATACTCCTTCACAACCAATCTAGCTTTGTACCTTTGAACACTGCCATTTGCACAAAATTTCTTCTTGAACACCCATTTGCTACCAACAAGTTTTTGTCCTTTAGGTAAAGGTACAAGGTCCCAAGTTTTGTTTTTATTCAATGAAGCCATGTCATCATCCATGGCCTCAATCTAGGAACTTGCATCTTCCATATCCAAAGCCTCTTTCACAGATCTAGGCTCATTAGTGTTAGTAATCAAAGTAAAGGCACAACTGGAATCTAACATAGAATAACCAAACCTTTCTGGTTGCTTCCTTATTCTCGTGGATCTCCTCAAGGGCTGAGGTTGAGGTTATTCTTCCTTTTCTTCTGAACTATCAAAGCTACTAGAGCTCTCCTCATCATTAGACCCAACATGGTCTTTCTGTTCAATCTTCTCAGGGTTAGGAGGCAACTGAACAATATCTTCTTTCTTTTCTTTTTCCTCTGGTTGTAGCACAATAGGAGAAGATATTAGCTCTCTAAAAATAACATTTATGCTATACAACACATTACTAGTCACAGGGTCCCAAAGCTTGTATCCTTTCATACCAACACCGTATTTGATGAAAATACATTTGATAGCTTTGTTTTCCAACTTAGATCTTTTCTCCTTTGGAACATGTGCATAAGCTTCACAACCAAAAACACGAAGATGTCTACTTAAAGGCTTCTTACCAAACCACACCTCCATGAGTATCTTACCAACAAGAGCTGATGTAAGAGTTCCGTTAACCAGATAGCAAGCAGTGGCCATAGCTTCAACCCAAAACTTTTGTCTAGCTCCACTAAGCATACTCCTAGCCTTATCCATCAGTGTCTTGTTCATTCTTTCTGCAACTCCATTTTGTTGTGGAGTGTAAGGAGTTGTCTTATGCCTCTTGATACCTTGTTCTTTACAGAACTGTTTGAACTCTATTGAGCAAAATTCACCATCATTGTCAGTTCTCACACACTTAATCTTCTTACTACTCTGATTCTCTACAAGGGCTTTAAATTCCTTGAACCAACTAAAGACTTGTGTCTTACTTTTCAGGAAATAAATCCATGTCCTTCTACTGTAATCATCTTTGAAAGATACAAAAAATACAAACTTGGAGATTGAAGGAACTTTTACAGGACCAAATACATCAAAATGAATAAGATCCAAAAAATCAGAAGATTTGTTAGAACTAGAGTAAAATTGAACATGATTTTATTTACCATAGACACAATGTTCACAGAAGTGGAACTCGAGATTACAATCATTTAACCCCTCAATGAGGTTCTTGTTTTTCAGGGTTTGGAGAACCTTCTCACCAATGTGGCCAAAGCTCATATGCCACAACATTGTCTTTTCTACAGGAAGCTTTCTTTCCAATGTGTTTGCACCCTTAGGTACACATGTTGCATTGCCATTAGAACCAATAACCTTAGTCTTCTTTACTACTTGTTCAGATGATGGGGGATGAAATGATAGCTGCTCTCTTCTTTGAAATAGAAGAACTATTGCACTGAGAAATACAAGCATCAAGCTGAAATAGAGTACCTCTCCTAGTACCCTTAGCAAGCACCATAGCTCCTCTCATCATCTTGCATCCATCTTTAGAAAAAACAACTTGCAAACTTACATCATTCAACATACTCACAGATAATAGGTTTCGTGCCAAACCAGGGATGTGCATTACCCCGTTGATCCCCTTTACTCGTTCATTAGGGAATCTGATAGTGACCTGTTCCCGTCCAACTATCTTTAGGTGGGAATCATCACCCAAGCACACCTTTTCACCATCAAAAACTTCATACGTTGAGAACTAGCTTCGATGAGAGGTCATGTGGAAAGAAGCACCCGCGTCTATCAATCACACATCATCAGATGCATGCACTGCCAAGGCTGCAATGAAAGCATTGCCATCTTCTTGAGATTTTTCTTAACCTGAATCTGAGGCCTTCTTCTTCTTCTTTGGCTCTTTACAATCTTTACAGAAGTGCCCAGTCTTATCACAGTTCCAACATTTTGCCTTGGACTTTTCAGGAGTCTTTGATTTTCCACGGGATTTGGATCTAGCCTTTCCAAACTTGTCATTTTGCTTGCCTCTGTCGTTGGATCTACCGCAAACAACAAGAGCTTCCTTAGCTGAATCTGATGACTTTCTCCTCATCTCCTCAGATAATAGCGAAGACACCACATCATCCATTATGAAAGTGACTAAAGTACTTCCAAGAGCCATCACAAGATGGTCCCATGAATCCGGCAAGGAACATAACAAGATCATACATCGATCCTCCTCTATCTTGACACCAGATGATGTCAACTGTGCAATCGGCAAATTAAAAGCATTTAGATGATCTATAATAGATCCTCCTTCCTCCATTCTTAGAGAATACAACTTCTTCCTCGGGAACAACTTGTTCACCGAAGATTTGACCTGATACACAGACCCAAGCCATGTCCACAAACTGTTTGCGGTCTTCTCATCAAGAACATTTAGAAGAACTTAATCAGCTAGACAAAGTCTAATAAGACCCTTAGCTTTCCGATCCTTGAAATCCCAATCTGCTTGAGATATTTTTGCAGGTCTCACATCAAGTGAAGTCACCTCCCATAGATCACAATCTTCAAGCAAGTCTTCCATCGTGAGTTTCCACAACTCAAAATTACCACCATTAAATTTCTCCACCTTCATTTTTTCGTATGATGAACTAGCCATCTCAATCTACAAATAAGATTCGGAATGCTTTGCACAAAACTCCCACTCAAACTTGAGATTAGCTCAAAAAACCTTACCCAACAACTAGAATCAAAAGTTGATCAAGCTTTGATACCACTTGTAAGGAAACTCAGGTGTGGAAACAACTTCCTACACTAATCTCTTAAGTAAAGTATTGTGCAAATTCTTTTGAATCCTTACAATTTTAGATTCACTTTTGGTAGAACAACAATATTGCAATCAACCATGAATACAGAAAATAGATAGAGAAATAATAACACATAAACACAAGATATGCTAGTGGGGAAAAACCTTTCGGTAAAACAACCCCACCCCTCCAAAACCTGCACAATGTATTATCTTCAACATAAAGGGTACAACACACTTGTAGTGCAAGCTCTTTTAGGACATGGAAGACTTATCCAGTAGCTACCAACAATACACTACTCACTCACCCTCCACTATCTACATCTCTCAAAGTGCTTGTATAATGCGCTTTCCATTTTTAGGGCATCTTCTAAAGATAGCTCTTACATGTCATAGGAATCCGTCATAACCATTTCAATCATGATTTCCTTACACACAATTAAGTCTTCCAAAGATAGTTCTTACATGTCAAAGGAATCCGTCATAACCATTTTTAGTCATGATCTCCTTACACACAATTAAATATTCCAAAGATAGCTCTTACACGTCATAGGAATCTGTCATAATTCAAGATGCCAACACATGCAAGTGGAGTGACACATCAACATGCCAACTAGACATGTACCCTCGCACTTAATTACATTATTTGCAAAAAATATATTTACAAAACAAATAATAAGAATAGGAATTTTCCAAAGTTGAGACACCTTATTCCTAACAACTTTGATAGAAGATGATGCACTAGAGGATATGTTTTCGCAATATTTGGTGGTGCAATTAGTTGGATGAGTAAGTAGCAGGCAATAGCTGCTTTGTCCACTACAAAAGCAATTTATATGGGATCTGCTCATGCTTCTAAGGATGCCATTTGGCTTAAGAGATTGTGTTCAGATATTGGTTTTGATGCAGGACAAACTACTATATGTTGTGACAGTCAGAGTGTTATTTGTTTAGCAAAGAATGATAGTCTCAATGCTAGAACAAAGCATATTGATGTTCAATATCGTTTTGTCGGTGAAATGGTAGAAGATGGAAAGGTGAAGTAAGAAAAAATTGGTATTTTGGAAAATGTTGTAGATGCATCAACGAAGCCACTGAGTGCTAAGAAGTTCAAATGGTGTGTTGGTTCTATGGGCCTTTAGTAGCTGATAGAGATTTGAATCTTGATAGGTCTTTGACAAGTGTGCAAATGTTAGGATAAATGTGTCTTAACCTTTGAGTCCATACATAATGTTTTATTTATTTATTTCTTTTAACTCACTTAGAAGTCCTAAAGTTAAGGAGTTGGTGCCATAAGTTGCTACGTTGAATCTATGTCATGATTATAAAAATTACTAATTTGGTGGGATAGCCATGAAGAGTTAATGTTTGGTGATTTTTATTTATGGTGGAGCTCATTGTTGACAAGTGGTGTGAGGTAGGTGTTGTATATGGAATGGTGACTTTTATGGTTGAGTTATGCTTTGTTGCAACAAAAGTTTCTATTTGCAATGTGTCATTGGTTTAGCATGTTGACACCACATTCCTCTTTGGTATAAGAGATGGTTTTGGAAACCATTGGCTCTTTTCACTTGTGCAGCTACTTTGTGTGGTTAGGTTAGATATCTTCTAAGGAGCATTTATTTGTCAGATATTCTCTAGATTTCTCTGCTACTGTGATATCTCTCAATAAGAATTGGCTCAAAGATTGTATTGTCAATGTTGTTGCTGATAAAACAATTGAGTTTGACTTTTGGAGGGTGGGTTTATTTGTGAAAGGGTTTTCCCATGTATATTTGGTGTTGGAAGTTTATATGCTTAAATCTGATTTTCCTATGTGTTTGTCTAGTTTGCAATAGCTCAAGGGTTTGTTAGAAATTTCAGCATCATCTCTCCTGTTAGATTTAGATTGGAAGCATTATTCTACTCTTTGGCTTCCTTTCAGTAAGTATTGTTTTCTACCATTTCAACTTCTAGTATCCCTAGCATGTTACAACTTTAATGAAAGACTTCGTAATCTTCCATCTACTAATAGAACAATCCATTGAGCGAAGTAGTTTTTTCCTCTGAGTAGTCCCCTAGTCTCAATATCCCTTCATCATTAGGTTCCATCTCTCCTTCCATGCTACAATCTTCCCCTTGGACTAAGACTTTGATAACAATTCTTGGGCTATTGCCCAGTTTAACAGTTCAATGACATATTTCTTCCTTGTCACATTGAATCGAGAGTGTGTTCTTCTTCCAATTGCAATTGGCTTTTGTTGTAATGAGTCACCCACAATTAAGGAGGGCATCCTACTCCTTTCTTTCTAGTGGGATGATAACAAAGTCAAGAAAGAGCTATTGGGTCCCTATAATAACCTTTTGGGGCATTAACGTTCCAATTGGTTTATTGCAATGCTTGTCGGCACCTACCAAATAGAAGGTTGGCGGCCAAAGTGTTGGCTTGCCAAGGGCCTTCTATGTCTCTTCTGGTAAAATATTTATGCCAAATCCACCATCCACATGGTGTTGGTCATTATATGCCCCATGATTTCCATCTCAACTAGTATCAAGGTCCTTCTAACACTGATTATTAACAACATTAGATCCATGTACCATTTGTGAAAGCATTTGTCCAACTGCCTTCCATGGGCTTATCGTTTTCTTGACCACCATTTCTGTCACCTACATGGGTGATTGTCACCTTTAGTAGTGGTAATGTCTCTAGGAGGTCGCCACCTATAGTTTGGTATGATGGCTTGCAGCATCTCTTGTTTTCTTGACCACCATTTCTGTCACCTACATGGGTGATTATCACCTTTAGTAGTGGTAATGTCTCTAGGAGGTCGCCACCTATAGTTTGGTATGATGGCTTGTAACATCTCTTGTATGATATTTACTTCCAATGTTAATCGCATGGGAGTAATAGCAATGCTAAGTTTTCATTCTGTCTTTATTGCCCATTCAATATTTGCACTCGTCCTTCAATCTCGCTTTCCTCATGCAAGTGTTGGGGTACATGGCTTTTTTTGCCTACAATCTTCTAATTGCCAAGACTTCCTCCTTTGGATATGTGATGTCTACCATGTTCATTTCTTTCCCGTAGATGATCAGCATCCTTGTGGTTGCCTGGACCACAACGTTTGCACAACATGCTTCTCCCTCCTTCCTTGCTTTGATAGTCCCATGTGAAGTGGCCTAACTCATTGCATCTATGACATTGTATCATGGTTCGTCTCTTTACGTCCTTTTTGGTGTGGCTTCTTGGTGTGGTAGTGTTGATGTTATTATTGCTTCCTCATTGCTTGAAATAGTACCCACCAGGCGAGGCATTAGATTGTTGGTCTCAGTGGTGTGGTGGGTGGCATTGCTTGTTCTCCTCAACGGGTAGTGTTGATTGCATTTAGTATGTAGTATTTGATCATTTCAAAAAAAAAAAACAAAAAAAAAAATCCTAGCAAAAAATCAGACTTAGCAAGAATCCATATCCAAGGGAGCCTATTAGAAAAGTCACCATCAAATGCTTAAACAAACAATACTAAAAGTTTGCCATGAGATTTCATTGATACCATATTCCACATTCAACACAACTAAGATGTGTTCAATACTCAAAGGTCTTCTCTAGAAACTTGAGAGAAATAAATTCCCAGAGGCAATGCACAAAAGAAATTCCATTTGTTTCTACAACCTTCAACACTACTCAGACCTATTAGGAACCCTTAGATGTCAAATTGTAGATGATTTGTAGCCTTAAAGCAAGAAAATTCCTTGCAATAATCGCATATTAATTACATAAAACTAGGCGTTCCTCTCTAAGACCAGTTTTGTGCTAGAAAATAAATGGCACATTTTATTGTCCCCTTCCTAAACTGCCCTAGAAGCTGTCCTAAACCACAATTGCCACATATTAGGATTAGGGTTCTCTTAATAAATGGTTTCTTTAATATGTGACATAATGCAAACAGTACTCAAAAATAAATGAATTCTTAAAATAAAGAGAGTATATCTTCATCATTATGCAGCAGTTAAGTTGTATTTCAATTCCAATTATTGAGGACGTTGAGTGATGAGGCATGGTAGTACGAAAATAATGTGAGTTTCTTTAATGGCCATCTTAGTTATTTTAGGCAGTTTCTATTTCTGTCTTCTATTTACATATGTTTCATTTAGAAATATCGTAATGTAATAGCCTATAAAATGTAACTTTGCATTCATTATTAAATATGCAATTAACATTACATGATATCAGAGCATGTAGATGGGATTTCATAAAGTTTGGCGAATTGTTAAATAAAAGTTTGAGCCTCTTTGAAAGATTTTCTAAATTTTTTTATTCGATTCCTCATGAAAAAATAGCTATTAGTTTTTGAAGAAATTTCTTGGAATTTTTTTTTTTTGAGGGTTGAAGAAATAAACTTATGAGCATTTATCTGCTCACTATTCGTGCATTCATGGGTGTCATTTGTCTGCTGAAAGCATATTTTTTATAGATGAGATATAGGGTTTTCCTCCTGCGTGACCTTTTCATTAAGAGGTTTTTTTGGCTCGCATCTTCAAACTAGGTGCTTTTTTGTTCATATGCTGTTTTTTTGCTGTTTGAGTAATCATTATCTCTATTCATATGCAGTTTTCTGAGCGTTTTTGTTTTTCCTTTTTTAAGCACTCACATAAAAAAGACAAGCTCATGTTTTTGCACTCAATCTGTTTGCAGCTGTTTGGATTTTGTCTAGTCGTCGGTATTTGGTATGTCATTATCTCATGATTTCTTCTCTAGTCCGATGGGAAGTTTTGCAGGGTTTTGGTTTGCTTTTTTGTTCGAAATCTAGGGTTTCGCATTATTATTTTTCAAAACCCATGGGTTTTTGGCCATTCTACATATGTTTTGGATAGGGTTTTTTCACTTGTTTTCAAGAAATGCAAGGGTGGTTTTTTAATCTGTTCTAGGTTTTGTACAATTTTTTCCACAAAATTGCTTTGTACAAGGTTTTTGCTTTATGTTTCTTCAAAAATTGTGATCATGCATTTTTTTCATTTTTTGCACAATTTTTTTACACCAAAATCGTGGGATCTTTCTATATGCAAGAGGGTTTTCAATTTTTTTTATAGAAGAAATCATAACTAATGTTTTAAGGTTTTTGGTTTTAATCAAATTTTCTCCACAAAAGTCATGGTTTCTTGCAGTCCGTTTCGAATCATAGTATTCATTGTCAAATGTTTTTGGCAATTATTTGAACAAAATTGTGGTTGTTTTTCTGAAGTAGTTTGGTTTGGCAATTTTCTCCACAAAATTGTGGTTTAGTTTGAAAAGTCGTGCTTTGCATTTGTAGCTCCAGGGAGGGATAGTTTTGTTACCCAATGTTAGGTTGGAGGGATTTTTTATTATCTTAGTCATATCTGAAAGCTTTGCAGGACCAGGGAGACTCTTGACAGTAGGCTCGTTTTGCAAAGCGTTCTATGCATTCATGACTAGAGGGAGCCAGCCTTCTATGCACTGTGACCAAAAGACCCGCAAATTGTCTTTTGTAGGGTAGTCAGAATGATGACCATTAAGAAAGGGTATTAACATAATTTAGTGTTTCTTTAATGGTGATCTTAGTTAGCTTAGCTAGTTTCTAATTCTATCGTTTGTATGTTCATTTTGTTTAGAAACATTGTAATACCATTTCCTATATAATGTAGCTCCATTTTCATTATCGAATATTCAATTAATATTGTAGGAAGGTTGCCTAAGACAATGATTTCCTTCCATATGGTCCTCTATTCTTTTACGGGTGGAGTTATCGATAATTACTCAATAGTTCCCCAATGTAGGTTTTGGAAAAGGACTTGCAATAGGGTGTTCTTAGTGGTGATCCCTCTCATGGTGTAAAAGGCAGCACTCAAAGCTATCCTAACTGTCATTGCCACATGGTGTCCTTAGCAGTTCTCCCTTAATTGTAGACTCTTTGCTCACTCTCGTGACAGGCTATTGCAAGATTATATTCATGTTTCAGTGTGTATTAACATCAAACAGAGATGCATTATGTCATGTCCCCTCTTTAGTCTGACTAGTAGAGTTATGTGAGTTAGCCTATCATAGGGATTTCGTAAGCTAGTAGTTGTGGATAGAGACTCATATAGGATATTCAATGACTGGGCTTGACTTTACAAGCAGTTGGGAGCTAGTTGGGTTCCTTGATTTTAGGGGGTATCCCTACATTTTAGGAGGATGTGGCAGTTTCTAGATGTGAGGTTCCATGGGACCATTCCATGTTTTTAGTTTCAAGATGACAAGGTGTGTTCCCTAGTTTCTAGGATCATCCCTAGATTATAAGGAAGAGACTGCAAGTTGACCCATCTCGTCCGATGTCATTCACAGACAGGAGACATGGTTAGTTTCACATTTATTTGGTTGGTTTGGGCTTTTAGAGGTAAAGTGGGGAATATTTTAGTATATTTAAATATTTCCTAAGTCAACATTTAAATAATTTAGAAGAAGGCTATTTATATAGCCATTTTAGAGTAATAAGGGGAATATGGCTTCGTTTGGTCAGATGTGCCCTTGTGTTATAACTCGTTGGAAAGGTCTTGAATTATTATAAACTATTTTCACTATCTGGAGACTTTTTTACATTGAGTTATGACATTTTAATAAAGTAATATTTTTCCTATAGCCTAAACGCCTTTATTTGGGAAAATGTTAATTTATTATAAAGTACAAAGTGTAATTCTCATTTAGGTTTCAATTTGTACTTGGGAGGAGTTATAAGGAGATGAAGACCTAATAGTTCATTATCTTTTTCCATTTTGAAACTTATGAATAGTGAAATTGCTCTGGAAGGGCAATTTTGTGGCTTGAAACGAAACTCTCAAGTGTGGACTGTTGGGACGCAAATCTCAATAGGTCTTGGTCTTGGTGATTAGAATTGTATTTCATTGCATTCAAATTGATAGAGGAAGTGATCGATTTACCTTGGCATTATCATTTGAGTGGAGTAGGGCACATGCAACTGGGCGGCCAGCTTTTGGCAACAGGCATTTCCTTGCAACAGCTTACGTGGGGGTTGGAGAAGGTCTTTTCTTCATCACTGGACGCCATAGCTTTCTTTTGGCATTTGACAGTTTATTGCAGCAATATCTTTAGGGTTGAATCGTTCTCAAAGCATCTCCCTATAGTTGGTGTTGATCCATGTTTAAGACAGTATTGTATATTGGCAGTGATCTCTTTGAAGTTAATATATCAGGTTGCTGGTTAGTTTGGGTGTGTACTATTTCAGAATTTAATAATGAAAAAAATTGCAGCATATGTTCACATTTCTTAAGTGCTATTTATTTTCTATTTGTTATGCAATTATTTTATTTCCAAAAAACTCCAAAAAACTGAAAAAACAAGGAAAAGAAAAAAGAACTCAGAATTCAGCTAAGCTCATTCAGTGGTAACGAATTCTAGTCATAGATTCAGATTTTGAAACAAACGGTAATTTCTATGGTCATCGGAATTGGGAATCTTTCACATTATAAGTTCATAGAAATAAGCTAATCATTGATTCTACATTATTGATAATGGAATAATATAAAGCTACACCCTAGAATCAGATCTGATTTTTATATTCTGTAAATGTGATAATCGTTTGTCAACAGATTATCGTTATCAGTAATGAGCAGATATTGATAATGTATATTCTCCCTTAATTGCAGACTCTTTGCCCACTTCCTTGTGACAGGCTATTGCAAGATTATATTCATGTTTCAGTGTGTATTAACATCAGACAGAGATGCATTATAAGTTGATAGAAATAAGCTAATCATTGATTCTGCATTATTGATAATGGAATAATATAAAGTTACACCCTAGAATCATATCTGATTTTTGTATTCTGTATATGCGATAATCATTTGTTAACAGCTTATCCTTATAAGTAATGAGCAGATATTGATAATGTTTATTATGCTATGGTAATCAGTCATAATCAACAATGCATTATTAATCACGGTGTGTGAATTTATTTTACATCTACTATGCTATATATAAAGAACTCAAACAACAGTATGAAGCTGAACTGCTGTATATTTAATATCTGATGCGATACCCTCCTCTTCCATGCTTCCTCTCACACACACATCAAAAGGTCACACTCTTTTGAATGGAAGTCATAACTTTTCTTATTTGATATCCTTTCTTGAAATCATGCCTCTTAAAATAGCTTTATTAATTATAAACAAACCGTAGCCTTTTGAAAATGCTTGGTGAATTCTCTAAATTGTTCCTTTAGGAAATCACAGCTTTTGATACATTTTGTTATTTGCCTGCATCGGTATATTAATTTCTTCTTGTCTAAATAATTCTCAACTCGGCTGTCAAACTTCTCACGTGATTGCTGACCTGTTTGTACTAATGAGTAATGACTATTGCCTTTGCTATGTACTCGGTTGACCTCAAAAGAAACTATCCTGTATGATGGATAGATCTCTTAGCCAAATCGGCTCATACTGATATTCTACCTAGCCAGGTCGGCTCTGTGGAATAATTAATAATTATATTATCCTCCTGAGCTGGGCTGGTTTTTTAAATAACTATTATTACTACCGTACCTATTTCTGATATTAGTTGGCCTTAGAGGCTAATGCCCAGGTTTGGCAGTTGCATTATATATTTACTATTGCTGCTATTTATAGTAGTTTCACTTCTCATCTACTTCATGAAGACAACTATTTGTTTAATGTATTAAATTGTACAGAAATATGTGATCGGTTATGATTATGAGAAATTTCTATCAACAGGTTCATAGTTAATGCTATCATTTAGGCAGGGACATGACACACGCCTAAACCCTCTTCTGATATTCGAAAACTCATCGCCTATCAACAAGAAATTCCTTGAGCCAATACCCAAAACCAAATAAAATCACTCCAAGAGTTTTGAACATAAATGTGATTCTTTGTGTAGCTGGAATTGAATGGTCATCATTGAGAAATGTCTCCTAAATCTATTGAGAAATGTCTCCTAAATCTCTTGAAAAACATTGAGATGAACCATAAATTAGTAATTACACCAAAAATAGGAAACCCAAATCAAATACCTTACTATTTTACAATATGTTCATCAAATCCTTATCACCAAACTTTGAGCAAACACTGAAAAAATCTTAGATCAACAACCAGCCATGGTGGATCTTGCAACGCCAAAATTGGGCCTATTGAAGAGGGTTTTCGTCCTCAACAATCCAAAGAAGAGGTCTCCAATTTCAGTTCAATAGCATCTTGTTATGTGTTCTCAAGTAGAATGAGAGCACAAATCCAAATAAATGAATTGAAGGGAGAAGTCAAGGCAAGTTCACTGAGTTACCACATTCGGTTGTTCAACCCCAAAGTTGAGAGTGGGTTCGTTCGGAATGCGGAAACGGTGCGAATTCGACTAAAATTCGAGTTTTGACTGAGAAATTCGCTTCCAAATTGGTCAGCAAGACC
The DNA here is from genome assembly GCA_028749045.1 of Cupressus sempervirens. Classification (NCBI taxonomy): domain Eukaryota; kingdom Viridiplantae; phylum Streptophyta; class Pinopsida; order Cupressales; family Cupressaceae; genus Cupressus; species Cupressus sempervirens. The sequence continues at coordinate 403,122,853 of CM053791.1, read as the reverse complement.
CTGCCAGAACTTAGAATGAATTCTTATTTAACTTTTAACTATATTCCCTGCAAAAGGTTCCCATATAACTTTCAAAAAAATCTTATGTATCCAAAGGAGGCTTGGGAAGAGAGAATTTGCAGATTTTGCAATTCTGGGAAAGTGGAAACTGAACAGCACTTTATTCTAGAATGTGAGGCCTACAAGGATAGCAGGGATAAGTTTGCGGATACTATATGTGACAGTTCTTGGCATAACCTGTTCAACGAAGAGTACATTGAGCAATTGGGGGGGCTCATCATTAGTCTACACAAGAGGCGAACAGCGCTACTTAAGTCTGCTTGAGTTGTCTTGCTGTCCCATAGGCTATTTTTGGCCTCGTGGACGTTAAAATTTTATCTATCTATCTATCTATCCCTTAGCCTGGGCGTCCGAATTCGAGACACTCTTTGAAATATTAATTCACTTAAATATTTAAAAGTCACTTTTAGAACACAAGTGAAACTATAAAAATATTTTTTTATCACCTTAGGTATTCTCGCCAAGGCACCGAAAACAAAGAATCGAACATGAAGCCAACTAGAGCCGATTGATAATCGCTGAAGCTGGCATGAGCACATACTATAAATCTAACTCACAGTGTCTGCCGAATTTTCGGCTTGAGGTTCAAAATTCGGCGAACCCATAAATTTTTTTAAAAATTCCTAAATGTTCGCCCAAAATTCGTCTACAACTCTTCAACATTTTTGGCCTTCTGCAAATCATAGACGGCGGCTGTCTGCAGCTCTTTTGTGCTCTGCAATCCCAACTTCCGTCCGTCATTTTATGACTTCTGCAACTCTGTTTGTGTGTCTGCAAGTCGCGACTCTCGTCCAAAATTTCCTGTTTATAGTCTTGTACGTCATTTCCTATATCCGCAACTCCACACTCTTGTCCGTCACTCTGTAAATCCTCGTCAACCCTGTTCAGATCATCTTCTGTAACGACTATTAATAGTTACGAACTTATTAAGATTTCTATCCTATGTTTTAAAAGGTTGAGTTTAGTTTGAATATAATTTATTTTAATTTACATTTATTAAAATTTAATAGAATTAGAATGTTTACATTTATGTTACTATTTGTAATAATTTAAGTTTAGTATTATTAACTTAAATTTACAATTAAAACATTAATGACTTATTTGTTTATCAATATTAAACTATTACAGTTTATTTTGTTAAAATATTAATAACTTATTTCTTTATCAATATTTAAATTTTACAATTAATTTTATTAAAATGTTAATAATTTATTTCTTTATTAATATTAAAATATTACAATTTGTTTTGTTAAAATATTAGTAACTTATTTCTTATCAATATTAAAATATTACAATTTGTTTTGTTATAACGAAACTCAAACATATAATAATAAATAACATTTTTTTTTTTAAAATATTATAAAGCGAACACTTTTCGAACTTCATCTGAATTTCATAGTTGTCGAACTCAAACTTGAACCATGTGACTTAGCTATAAATAACAGTCTTCTCCAAGAACCAAAGAGAAGGAACCCAGAAATATTGGTCCAATGCTTAGGCTTACTAAAAATAGAAACTTTTTCAAAACCCACTGAAACTAAGAACTGAGCTCACTAAGAACACTGGAAACCTCCCAGCGTATCGGGAAACCCACGGTAAATTCTGAAAACTGGCTAAGCTTGTAGAACGGGATGGCTTGAAATTGGGAACATTGCTTATTACACAAAAGAATGATTGTTGTTTTCAAGGAAGATCACTCAATGGCACAATGTTAAAGATGTGAACTGGTTTATGAATAAGAAAATGCACCTAAGTTTGACTATTATTTGAGTCTCCAGAAAATACGTTTTTCTTTGATTTGTCACTTCGGCATTGTGGGTTTCTGATTTTGTTGATTTTAGAAGCCTAGATTGTAAATTGCATTTTTCTACTATATATATTTTAGTACTTTGCAATTGAGTTTTTAATTTAGCCGCACCTTTATATTTTCGGTTTAGCTCAGTGAATATTTGTTTCAGTATCAGGAAGATTCTGCTCATCCATTACTAATCTCTATTGTTCCTTCTCTAATCAGAATTTATCTGAGCTGATTACTGTTTTATGCAACTGTCCAATGACAGGGATCTAGTTTGGGGCAGTTCTTCCGACAATATCTGGAGACAATCAAGCTGAATGATGTCCTTGTATGGTTCAATATTTTCCTTTGTTTTGCGAATCCATTCTCTTGCTGTTTATATTATGTATGCATTCAATGAGAAGGGAATATTTATGTTAGGGGTCTGACTACATAGTTTTATTATACAAGGCACCTTGATTGATTGTTGTACAACTTTATGCTTCTGCTTACTAATGAAACCTTATTTTTATGTTTCTCCATTCTTGGAATCCCTCGTTGCATGTGAATTATCATTATGGTTGAAAAAACGAAGTGATCCTAGTATCTTTATTTGTGATTCTAATTGCAATTGGCATCTGCATCTTGTTAAGGTGAACTGGAAATCGAAAGATCTAAGCTACCTATTGGAGGTGAGAAATGTGTACAGAAGCTATAATGAGTATAAGGTTTTCAGAATTTAGTATTACATAATTTTATGTTTTGAGTCACACATAGTTGCCTATCTTATAGTTTTATGAGTCACTCATAGTCGTTTATCTGAATGCAGGAAAACTACAAAAAGTATTTTGTTGAACTTGTTTCAAGTGCAAAACCTGTATATGGGGAGGATGTTGTTCGTAAGGCATACGATATAGATGGTGACGTGCTGATAGAATATTCAAATCAGGGACACTTTGAACAAATTGCACGGCAGTTTGGGATCTTTGAAGAATGGAAGGTAGATTTTTCTGATAACATAAGTTGAACTAAACATGAATCGCATTATATGTTGGTTTGTATTTTCAAAGTCTGTGTTGTTAATAGCTTTTGTAGGTGTTTTAGATCACTCAGTTTCTAAATTGATCCTTTATGCAGGATGGGGTACCAAGGACTGCTTACAAAGGAGTAGTAGTATTCAGATGGCAAACACCAAGACGAATATTTTTAGTTGGTCCGCAATCTCTAATAGAACTTGGGATCAAGTAGGTGGCTGGAAAAAATGATTGTGCTCTATTCTTTAAAACCGTATAGTTATCCTGCAATTCTGTCAAACAGCAGGTGGCTTTCCTGGAAGACGAAGAGAGTCTTAAAGTTAATGAGTATTTAACCATTATAAAGATCGAGTCAGCTGGACAACATTTTCTCAGATTGAAGCAGTTATTTGTATATCCAGGAGGGTAGCAGCTGTCTTCACGTTCAGGAAAATCTAAGGTAAAATAGATACAGGGAAAGGTTTCTTAATCATAAAGCGAAGCGCAAATATGGTGGTAGTGTCAGTACTCTGAACACTTGCCAAAGGCACGAGGCTTATTATTGCAGTCTTCTTTTTTCACGAGTGGCCTGCCCAGCCATCAGATGGTGTGATTCTTTTCGACAGAATAAAATTGTATTGATATTGTGATCAATTTGATTTTCCAAGTCAGCATTTGCTATATTCTACAATGCCTGGTTTTTGTTCAAATCCTCGTCTTCAATGTCTGCTTAAACAAACAATTTTTGCCTATTTAATGATATGAAAATGTGTGTTGTTTCATGCAATGAACACCGATATTGTAATAATAATAAAACCTTCGCTCTTAGAAGGTCATTTAAATGTATAGACGAACTGTACGGGAGCGCAAAGCATTAACAAATTCAATTTGCTTGTTTGCGATGTGAAAGTAAGAATATCAAAAACTCAGGAATGCAGCATTAAGAAACATTTTATTGTACCACTGCTAAAAAAATATATTGAAGTCAGGAAAATTGCTCGATCAGTTTCTTAGAAGATGCAATATGGGAGAGATTCAAAATCATAGATCAAGATAACTGTAACATTAGGGTTAAAGACCAATCATGGATGAATGTAAATAGAATTTTGAAGTGATATAACCAGAATATTAGAGTACGTTTGAGAATGCAGCATTGTCAACCGAATTATTGTAAACACTGCACGGTCCACACGAATATTTTCAAGTGAGGAACTAACTCGAGTGCATTTTGAAAGGTGAGAGATGAAAGAGCAAAGGAAATGTAAGATCAAAATTCATGATCATCTCATCGGACCAAACAAATGTGAACAAAATTCTTGTCTTAATTCGTATAATATTGTTTTTCTCTAAGCTTCGGGAGTCATGGCTCTCAATTCTGGCATCTCGTTTAGGGTACGTATGATTTAGGAATTGGAATTTAGAATTTCGGATTTGGATTTCTGAAACTTATTTTCGAAATTTAGTTTAGGATTGTTTGGTACAAGTCCAAAAAATATTTGATATTCTGAATTTGTTATTTCCAAACTGTTTGGTTCAAACTCAAAAATCTGACATTAAACTTCTTGGGCATCAACCAAACAATTCGCCTGCAAGCGATGAAAGAGGTAGCATTTTTTTTCACTGTGAAAGCACATTCTTGAGAATACAAGTTTGTAAATATGAAGACATGTGGTCTTCAGGGGAGTTGTGTGCAGTAAGAAGAATGTGTAGTGCATCCTTCAATTGGCTTTCTATACATAATGCAGTGAGACTGAGAGTAGTGGAATATTTTGCATGGCAGGAGATTGTGAAGACGAAGGAAGCGAAGGCGTACTAGCTGCACGTTCCTTGGGCGCTGAGGTAAACAGTGCTGTTTTGCTGTTTTGGTGCTACTGTGAAATCGTTTGGGCCTGCAATGCTTTCTATCTTGAGAATTCTCCATGTTCGTAGAAATAACAGCGAAATCCTCACCATCAATTTCATTTTTAAATTTTATTTTTTTGCATCCTAGGGACCTGCAATTATCTGGGGTTCTCATTGTTTTATCAAGGAATTCCCTCAATAATGAATGTTTTTTTTGCTAAAATAAACAAGTCCGATCTCTCTCAGGAATGAATGTTTTTAATTAAACAAGGCCAGCTACTCTGGTTATCTTCAAGATGGGAAGTACTGAAGCTAAAGCTTGCAGGAAAAGCATTAGCAAGATGAAAAATATTCCAAAGATCGCCACAAGTCATCAACTATTTTGATTACTCAAATAACAAATAAAACACTATAGGCATATATCTATTATGAAAATGTAAATAAATTTATGTAAAGCTGACCTCAATTTTTTTTAAAATTTCAATCAATATCCAGTGCTTAAGTTTGTCAAATTGGATTAAATAGGAATTGGAGCAATTCTACATATTTAGATGGAAGATCAAATTCTAAATCTAAGGATAAATAGGGAGTACCAAATTCTAATTTTTACCAATTTGAATTGTGAATTTTGCGCACCCAGATAGTGGATTAGAAATTTTTCGGAATTACAAATGCCAATTCCTATCTAATCCAGCAACCAAATTGACCCTTATTAGGGTAATAAGGGTCCGTTTGGTTGTTGGAATATGATTTCACAATCTTTGATTTGGGATTTTGGAACTTGAAATTTAGATTACGGTTTTGGAAATTTGATTAGGGACTGTTTGGTTCACCAAGAATTTATTATGGGAATGCGCATTTCCTTTGTTTGGTTGCAAATTTTTGGAATTGGAATATGGATATATATATATTGTAAGATGAATGGAATGTGTTTTTAATACATCATTTTAGCATGATTAAAATATACCTTACACATGATTTTAAAGCCATTATATTTGTTGTCATTAAAATTGTGCTAAACATGGAGATCTTACTCCACCAAAAGAAAACTACATAAATTTATAATTTATTGTGATATTACAAAAAAAAAATCATCGAATATTTGTATACAAAATAAATATATCAAGTTAACTCATAAAATATATAATAAAGTTCTATCTTTATTAAGCTTGTTATCACATAACGTTTCATTATTCAAGGGCAAATAAGAGGTCAATAATTACACATAGAAGGCAGTGTAAAACATGTAATAAAGTTCTATCTTTATTAAGCTCGTTGTCAAATAAGGTTCCAATATACAAGGCTGAATAAGAGGTCAATAATTACACATAGAAGACAACATGAAAAGATTATTTCAGCCTCTTGTGCCTTAACACGTTTTACACTTTTTGTCATTGAACCAATCTTAGTCCTGGCTACCTTTCGTGTCTTAGACATTTTCCACTCATTTTATTCATTATGTACAGTTGTAGAGTCAACCCAATTGAAATGTTGACAACCATCTTCCCCTACAATACAAAATATACACTAGTTCATACTAAAGAGATTACATGTCATTAATTTGAAACACACAATATATAACATGTCATAATTAATAACCTTTTTACTCTCTAGACAACACCAAAACTCGTGCCCATAATTGTGTCTCGTGGGCGACACTTTTAATATGCACACCGCAACACCATATGGGCAAATTATAAATTGGCACAACTCTTGAAGCCATGAATCTTGTATCAAAAAACAATGCACCATGTCTAAATTTGTGTAGAGGCCAAATAGGCATATAAACATTCATGGAAATTAGGTGCAAGGAGGATTTATGTTGTTACTACGTAGTAAAGTATAAATGTTATGTAATAAATAATAAGATAATCTGTTAATCATGGTGGCTAAGATGACCAGATGGAGAGTGGCCTCTTTTGGTTACAAAAATGTTTCAACTTAACTTGGTTTTGCATAGCCTTGAAACTCTTGGCGATGTTGAGAATGGTGGGTTAAAGGTGTGTTCCAAACTAATGACCCTTGTTAAATGGATAGGCATGAGGAAATTGGTTTCTAGGTTTTATAGATTTGGACATGACAAAATTGTGAGGTGGGAGGGGATTTTTGGCCATGCTTGTGTTCTTAATTTGCCCAAGGACAATGCCTTTCATTGGTGGGATGTTCAAATTTAGATCATCAGTGTAAGGAGGAAGTTTTTAAGATCATCAATTCACAAAATTGAGGTTACTATGATAGTGAAAGGCACAAACAAACATGAGATAAAGAAGTAGGGGTTTGTTAACTGTTTGATGGAAAGATAATGCAAGGGGTTATTGACAATCTGATGGAAAGGCACAAACAAACATGAGATAAAGATGCAAGGGGTTGTTAACTGTCTGATGGAAAGATAATCCAAGGGGTTGTTAACAATTTGATGGAAAGGCACAAATAAACATGAGATAAAGATGCAAGGGGTTGTTAACCGTTTGATGGAAAGATAATGCAAGGGGTTGTTAACAGTATGATGGAAAGGCACAAACAAACATGAGATAAAGATGGAAGGGGTTGTTAACAGTTTGATGGAAAGACACAAATAAACATGAGATAAATATGCAAGGGCTTGTTAACAATATGATGGAAACATCAAAAAAATAGAAAACATTGTCAACATTTTGTAAAAACCAATCAGTTAGCAACTTCAACACACCATTGTTATGATTTCCATCCATCAATAATGATAGCATAAATGTTCCTAAATAATACTTCTGAACCTGTAGGGTAAAATATGAAATTTGAAGTTCTAGATTCGAACTAAATTTGTAAGCATGTCATTGGCTGCTATATAAAAATTTGCCACAAACACATAACAGCAGATGAGAGTTATTCCACTACTACATTTGGGCCCGAATTGCGATGTAGGTCGTTGCATTACGACAGTAACCCGTCACCCAATCGACATCAGTCAGAATTGGCTCTTGTTGGATGAGTGTCACACTTTTGCTGTCACAAGTTGCGATGGTAAGGGTTGTTGTCGCAATTGCAATAGCCACAGGTGTCATAAATTGGGCTATCGTTCTAGCAAACCATTCATTTACACTGTAACAATTATGATGGAAATCTATTGGAGACATCATCGCATTTGCGATGTCTGTACAATAGAAATGCTATGGGCCCCACGACAAGCCATCGGAAACATTCGTCGCAATTGGGAAGGGCATGTGGCATGAATGTTGTGAGATCGATGGCCAACCGTCACAATTGCAACAACGTGCTATATTAATTTAAAAAATGGTAGCAAATGTTGAATAGCTATGATGCAATCATAGGTTAATATTGAGCTTCGCTTGGTTTCAAAAATAGTTTAATATTCTCTACTAATCAGGGCCAACCATATGAAGGTGGAAGCTCATTTTCCCTCTCCTCAACCCACATCCAAATTCCCCATTAACATCTAAAATCTTTAAGAAATGATCAATGTTTAAAATACAAAAAAAAGTTTGACCTGCAAAAGTGACATCATTTTCCTATCTTCTGGTGCATGTCATTTTTCGGTCACATCCGAAATAAGATTCTGCCACTTTGAATTGAGAATTTACATGCAATTGTGTTATGTATGCATAGACAGTAGAAGGAGCTGAAAAAAACCTAGGATATTTAGATTTATTTAATAGGTTTAAGCAAACTTGTTTGATTTTTTTAGCTCCACCTAATGTTGTATGCATCTGAATTGAGATTGCATATTCAACTATGGCATCCTTCTGCATTGCTTGAAACCAATAGATTCACACAGTTAGTTATCATACAATCATAGGTTAATGTTGAACTTCACTTAGTTTCAAAAATAGTTTAATATTCTCTAGGATCCAATATTAGAAAATGCCCCCTAAGAAATAATAGTTAAAGTGAAATAAACACATGAAAAATGAGAGAGAAAAAGAGGAATTTACTTACCAATAGGCGTTGCCATTGCATTTGTGGCCATGCTACCTGTCGAGTGAGTTTTTTTGTTTTTTTGTTGTGCCAAGATCTCTCTGTTTTGTATACATACATATACACATATATACATATACATATACATACATACATACATACA